>JAPYZD010004224.1:0-11618 GCA_030522725.1 Ichneumoninae sp. B BG-2022a
GTGTATGTGTGTATGTGTGTATGTGTGTATGTGTGTATGTGTGTATGTGTGTATGTGTGTATGTGTGTATGTGTGTATGTGTGTATGTGTGCATGTGTGCATGTGTGTATGTGTGTATGTGTGTATGTGTGTATGTGTGTATGTGTGTATGTGTGTATGTGTGTATGTGTGTGTGACAGAGTTGCACCGTTTAAAATGACAATAACTCTGAAATGGCTTGAGACAGCGGGTTGAAATTTGGAACACTAGTAGAGCGATCACGTCGCTTCGTTCAGTGCTATTTTCGTGAACATTGAGGCCCAATTGGAGATTTTATGCGATTTTCAATTTTTTTTTATCGCTCCAGCACAGTCGCGAGGACTCGGTTGTACGTCCCTTTAATGATGTGATGGTTTTTGTTTTAGGAGAATTAGCGAACGATGCCGACGGATCTGGTCGTGACGTCCTCAGCCTCGGTGGCCGCGGCCGTCGAGGACTCGGCGCGTGTCCGCGATCTGCTGGGTGGATCGTCGAGGTCCGGACCGGCCTCGTCGTCGTCGACCTCCTCGTCGTCGGCGTCGAGATCGGAGCGAGGCGGAGGACTCAGCTCGCCGAGGACGTTCGAGTCCTCCGGCGCGCTGGCCGCTTACCATCATCATCATCACGGCTTCGTCGCCGGTTTAGGACATCCCCATCATCGAGAATCCTCGGCTTTCGTGCCGGTCGTGCCGTCGAGGCTGCATCTGGCGCCGTATCCGGGCGACATGCACGGACACTTGTCCGCCGGACCCGGAGGACAAACTTCGGCCTCGGGCGGCGCGAGTTCCGCGTCCTCTTCCAGCGGAAGGGAACAGGGTCGTGACAATTCTGACAATCCGGTCAGGAAAACGTCGTCGAGCTACGAGATAATGGCCATGATGGCCGACAAGAGAAAAGAACTGGCGGCGAGGGCTCTGCTCTTGCCACCTCCGCCACCGCTTCTCGAACCACCACCGGGTTATCCGGTTTTCGCTGGTCCGTTTCCAGGCAGTTCCGCCATGTATCCGCCCGGTGGACCGCTCGGTCATCAGCATCTCGACAGAAGATTGCTCAGGGCGCCGGGACGCGCCTCGCGGCCCAAGAAACAATTTATCTGCAAGTTCTGCAACCGGCAATTCACCAAATCTTACAATCTACTGATACACGAGAGGACCCACACCGACGAGAGGCCGTACTCCTGCGACATATGCGGCAAGGCCTTCAGACGGCAGGATCATCTGCGGGATCATCGGTGAGTTCGAGTTCGATGAATCGATCGATCGAGTTCTATGAATCGATCGATCGGGTTCGGTGAATCGATCGAAGTTCGATGTTCGATCGGGTTCGATGAATCGATCGAAGTTCGATGTTCGATCGATGTATCGATCGAAGTTCGATGTTCGATCGAAGTTCGATGAATCAATCGATCGAGTTCAATGGATCGATTGATTGGGTTCGATGGATCGATTGAGGTTCCATGTTTGATCGATGAATCGATCGGTTTTTATGGAGATTCGCAGTCGGGACTTTGATCTTTGGTGCTAATGCGGATGGTTGATTTGTCTTCAGCTGGAAAAGAATACATGAAAATGATTGGTCGCGCTCATTTTTTGGGACATTTTGGGATTTCGACCGTCAAAAAGATGGTCAGGCCCGTCGACACTGTAAAAAAAATTCGTAGGAAATTTGATGCACTGGTACTGGAAGTTTTTGTGCATAAACTGGTATATCAAATTTCATGTATAACAATTGTGATGAAAAATTGACGTACAGTATATTAAAAATCTTTGGAAATACTTTACTTTTAATAATTTACTTAAATTCCACGTTTAAAAGCTCTGTAAATGTACAGAGCTCTACAAGTTCATTAACATTACATGATAATTATACAGAGAATTTAATGTCCAACCGTGATGAAAAATTAATATACTTTTTCAACTAAACTAAAGTAAATGATTAAAAATAAAGTATTTCCAATCTTTTTAACACACTGAACATTAATTTTTATCACAATTGTACATGAAATTTAATATATCAGTTTTTGCACAAAAACTCCCAGTCCGTCATTAAACATCATACGAATTTTTTTCACAGTGTATCTTTACTTGAGCATTTTTCTTAGACCTTCCACGATTCGGAATAGCACACTGTAACTTCGTCAAGAGCCCATATCTCATGAATTATTCCCAGAACAATACAACAGTCGCTCTTGATTCATAGATACTGTAAAAAAATGTTTATGAAATTTAATGTAGCGGACTGGAAGTTTTTATGCAAAAACTGGTATATTAAATTTAATGTACAATTGCGATGAAAAAATAATATTCAGTGTCTTAAAAACATTCGAAATACTGTATTTTTAATAATTTACTTTAACTTTACTATGAAAGTACTGTAATTTTCATAATTTACTTTAATTTCAATGAAAAAGTACTTTAATTTTCATAATTTACTTTAATTTCAATGAAAAAGTACTTTGATTTTCCATCATAATTGTATATTGAATTTCCTGTACCAGTTTTTGCATAAAAACTTCCAGTCCGGTACATTAAATTTACAATTTTTTTACAGTGCATCCCAACCGTAAATGGAGTCATAGCTCTTCAAAGTTTCCAAATGTTTCTTCCCTCCGCATTGACAATTTCTCGTCAACGATGCCTAATCTCGTATCAATTCCCGCAGGTACATTCACAGCAAGGAGAAGCCGTTCAAGTGCGGCGAGTGTGGCAAGGGCTTCTGTCAGAGTCGCACCCTCGCCGTCCACAAGATCCTCCACATGGAGGAGTCCCCTCACAAGTGTCCGGTTTGCGCGAGGAGTTTCAACCAGCGCAGTAACCTGAAGACTCATTTGTTGACTCATACGGATCACAAGCCGTACGAGTGTACCTCCTGCGGAAAGGTCTTCCGTCGTAACTGCGATCTTCGCCGTCACGCCCTGACCCACGCGGTGGGTGACGTGCCGCCCGAGGCTCTGGAGGAGGCGCTGCGTCAGGACGACGACAGCAGTCCCGCGGAGGACGAATCGGGCACGGAGTCCTCAGGAGCGCGTCCGTCGTCGTCATCCACCTCAACGTCCGCGGGGCCGCAGTCTTCGACATCGGCCAGCGGGACGCCGACCAGTCAGGCGTCCTCGTTGAATCCAGGTCCGAGCGGCAGTTCGGACTATCCCGGTCAGGCCCGGAGCGTTCAGGCTCTGCCGTCCAGGCCCCAGCTCCAAATCCGGCGGGACTTGCACCAGGTCAATCAGAAACCGTCCACCATAACGAGCGGTCATCCAAATCCACCTGCAGCTCTTCCGCCGCCGCCACCGTTGATCCTGTCCTCCTACAGACGGCGACTGGGATCACCGGGTCCGTCCAGGGTACTCCTGGAGCTGCAGGAACGCGAGAGGGAACGGGAACGCGAGTTCAACCGGGAGAGACAGAGGGAGAGGGAATTGGAACAGAGAGCGCGGGAAAGGGCCGCTGAGAAAGCCGCTGCCAGGACACCTAGAGCACCCACGCCGCAACCCCAGCAGCTTCAACAGCAGCATCTTCCACCCGCGAGAGGACCCCCGCGGCAACCGGCGCGGCAGGGCTTCACCATTGCCGACATCATGCGTCGGTAGGCAATCGCCCGGGGATACGAGACGGATGCGAATCACAGATCCTGCATGATGTAACTTGGTCATCGATCCCGATGGGTCGCGTCATGAAATGATCGACTCTGGACCGCATGGAGATGAAGTATTACGTAACACGGAATCCATCCAAAAGACGTACTCGAATACCGATATTCAAAAGATGGATGGACAAAATACAAACGGTCAAATGATCGGCGCCTAAAATACTGACAATCAAAAAAAGCCAAGAGACTTGCCCTCAATTCGCAGTAGGAGACAATAATTAAATTCTTGACATTTTTAGTGTCGGTATCTTGCCCGTTGGTATTTTGGTCAGAGGTGGGAAAGTACAAGAAGTGCTTCAAGTATGAAGAACTGAGTTAGTGCCCAGTACTTGGAAACTACAGCAATTCAATTCTGCCAGTATGAAATACGTCAGCACTCGAGAACTAACTAGAGCTCAGTACTTCAAATCCAATAAGTTATTGAAGTACGTGTTGAAGTATCAAGTACTGAGTCAGTGTCCAGTAATCAGAACTTCAGTAATTTAATTCTGTCAGTACTCAATGCGTCAGCACTCGAGAACTAACTGGAGCTCAGTACTTCAAATGCAATAAGTTCTTGAAGTACGTGTTGAAGTATCAAGTACTGAGTCAGTGTCCAGTAATCAGAACTTCAGCAATTCAATTCTGCCAGTACTCAATACGTCAGCACTCGAGAACTAACTGGAGCTCAGTATTTCAAATGCAATAAGTTCTTGAAGTACGTGTTGAAGTATCAAGTACTGAGTCAGTGTCCAGTAATCAGAACTTCAGCAATTTAATTCTGCCAGTACTCAATACGTCATTACTCGATAACTAACCAGTGCTCTGTACTTTAAATAC
Source organism: Ichneumoninae sp. B BG-2022a (assembly GCA_030522725.1). Lineage (NCBI taxonomy): Eukaryota > Metazoa > Arthropoda > Insecta > Hymenoptera > Ichneumonidae > Ichneumoninae sp. B BG-2022a. The sequence goes on from JAPYZD010004224.1 coordinate 4,483, forward strand.
AATAAGTACTTGAAGTACTTATTCAAGCATCAAGTACTGAGTTACTTCCCAGTACTTCGAAACTACAGCAATTCAATTCTGCCAGTATCCAATACGTCAGTACCCAAAAACTATCCAGTGCTCAGTACTTCAAGTCTTGGATAGTTCAATACGTACGTCAAGTCTTTGATAGTTCAATACGTACTTCAAGTATTTTGGGTATTACCCAGTTCTGATTTTGATATGCACCATATGGAAGGCATTTCTGAACAAGAGGACACGTTTTTAATATATTTCATTTGCGCGGAGGAGATCGTGCGGACAAAAAAAAGGATCGACCAGACAGTATCCCGCATATTGCGCATGAACTGTTTGAAAAATAATTGACACCTCTGTGTAATTATATGCAACGGGTGCAATCGCGGACCATTTGGAATACGTTTTCGAACAAGGTGACATGTTTCGAATATATTTCATTTGCGCGGACGAGATCGGGAGGCCAAACAAAAAAAAAAAGGATCGTTCAAAAAGTATTCCGCATATTGCGCAAGAACTGTTTGAAAAATAATTGACGAATCTGTGGAATCTTATGTAACGGGTGCAATGGCGTACGATCGTTTTCAAGTGATATTAAAAGACACGATTATTAAGAGTAACTTTTGTTTTGTAAATTAATTTAGTTATCGATAAATCTCGAGGCGTAAGATAGGTTTTGTTTTTTTTAATTTCGTGAACAGGAGATCAATTCGCTAGTATTATTATCAATAATTGATCGAATTCACTATAATCAGTCGTCTGACGATTCTCAACAACGTGATTGATCTCTTAATCTCTGTACATAGCAGATTCGGCATAGAACAATTTAGAAATAAATGGACAGCGGATCACGACTGAGTTGCTCGATGATCGATCAATCACTTTATAACAAAATATTGTTTATTTTAATCGCGCCATCATTTTGCACAGGTCATTTTTTTTATACCAGGCAAAACAACTGGTGTGGAAGAATTTTGAGGACAAAAAATTGTGATAATGGCAGTTCAAATTTGATCCCGAGCAAAATTAATTTTCCAAAAAAAATTCAGCTCAGTTCAGTCGTGATTGTGAAAACGTCCCGAAGCGTGTACAAGGAAACCGCACGATGTACAATGTAATATTTAATTTACGAAAAAATAAAAATTCCGGCGCATGATACTGGATAGTTTACGAATAGCTCGCCGGATCAAATGACCTCCCTGTTATTATAAAAAAAAATAAAAATTGAAAAAAAATTGTTCTCTACATAGTATACAATTATGCATATAATAAACATATATTTACGACTCATCAGTACTATATATTTTTAGATTTATATACGAATGTTGTACGAAGTATGAGAATTGTAAATTTTGATTAAGGGCGATATTAAGAGAAATAAAACGTATTACTTTTCAATAAATTATTCGACATGTCTGTGACTTTCTAGAATCAGCAATTGTTGATTCTAGAGTTGACCAGAGGTGTCGCGATTTTTTCCAAGACATGTGAACATGATCACTCGATGTATGTCGAAAGAAAAATTGATTCGACGTAAGATTGAGAAAAAAAAATTAATACCCAAAATAAAAATAAAAAAATGCGTCAAGTTACCGCCCTTCGGTATGTGTGACGTTACCCACGGTCGGTAAATACCGACAGGTGGTAAAATAGGGAAGGATTAGTTTGAATCGACTGAAAATTTACCTGCCGCTGAAACATTAGTAAGTTCAAGGTACACTTTTGAAGAAACTTCAAAATTTTGCCGACAGGTCGCGTCACAGTGGATGAAGAGAAGCGCTGTAAAATCCCGCTTTACTGCAGCGCCCTATCGCTGCCGGTACAGGATTGACCCATTCGTCAATCCGGAGCAAACTTAACCCGACATTAAACTCAATTTTCCTTTCAACGTTACATTTGACAACATTTTTTTTACGTTATAATTTTTCTATGCATTTTTTAAAGATTTTTTAAAGGAACATCTCTAAATTTTCAGTGGACCGCGAAATATTTGCTGACCCGATGGGACTTTCGAGAGGTCTATTATGTACTTGCACATTGATGTGGCCTGCACTGAGGAAAAGGATAGTATTTCCTACTATAATGAATAGTTTCGAGATGGAACGTCAATATAGATAGTTTCTGATAGTCTATATTAAATTCGTAAAACTATAATTACGGTTGCAAACATGATTTTTTGTCATTTTCGTAACTACAAAATGTAGACGTTTCCCTTGGGAACTATTTTTTATGGTAAAAAGTCAGTATTGTTACTTTTACTATGTAATTTTTTCTCAGTATGCTCGGAAACCGGACATCCAGATTTTCGGAGTTTTACCGAAAATACGTCATGTCCGGTTTGAAAACCTGATTTTTCGACCAAAAATGAAGTGCGATTTTCAAACCGGAAGTGGCGTATTTTTGGTATGACGTCATTTCAGTAACCGGCAATTCAGATTTCCGGAGTTTTACCGAAAATACGTCACGTCCGGTTTGAAAATCTGATTTTTCGACCAAAAATGAACTCGTGCGATTTTTAGACCGGAAGTGACGTATTTATGGTATGACGTCATTTCCGTTCAAAAAATGAGATGTCCAAACCAGAAGTGCCCCTGCGGGAACGCAGATTCTCAAAAATTGGGAAAAGCAAAAAACAAACAAATAAATGATTTTCCAAAATATATATAAGATGTGACGATAGAAATTAGAGTTGCTGGATGAGGCTAAGCATAAAATTATAATGCTTGTACTACCAACTGATGAGCGTGTTTTATCAAATGGCAATCTAGACCGAGATGAATCTGTTCCAGAGACACGAATCCGGGATATCCGAGGGGGTTGAGAAAGGGGGAGAAAATCCGGTCCGATGTTTGGGATGACGTCGTGAGGCTGTTTACAAAAACTGTTACGAGGTCCTCGTTTCGAGTACGGAAACCCCACGGCGCTTGGCTTATGTCCGTGCGAAATTGCTCGTTTTTCCACCCCCACCGAGGTGAAAACGCGTCACGGTACTTAGCCCCAGGTAAACATACCCTAAATCACGATCGAGGGCGAGGGCAAGGACGCACCGGTCCTTGCCTCACTTATAGCTCCAACTAAACCGTCCATCCCCCTCCAGTTTGCTCTGCTATTTCGCTCGGGCGACGGTTTTTCGTGCCAATTGCACGTTTATTTGGTCCATTGCCGGGCTACTCCACTACCCCGGGGCGATCGCTCTATTCACCGTGCGGACCCTCAGCACGGCAACAGGTATAATGGCCCGCGCGCACGGGAGGCCCCAGGTAGCCCAAACGAAAAATGTTATACATGAATGCAAAAGTGTACCGAGTCGTATAATAACTAAATAATACCAATAAGAATTATTTTTCTACCGTAGTTAACGTTACGCGGACGATATTTTACGAACCCGGGAGCAATTTCCACGACCATTCGCGTCTGCTCGAGTTTTTCGCTTTTAAGACCCTCGTACAGTTCCAGCCAAATTTGCAGTTAAGTTTGAAAAAAAAAAATGTTATCTCTTTACTCGTTTTATGACTTAATTGTTTAATTTTTTTAATCCAATTGCACGTTCCAGGGGTTCGCGAAAAAATACTATTTCATTTCCGCAATGTTTACGAATTTCATGCGATCGTAACATTATTTTTTTTAATTCTTGATTTGTAAGTATACTTTATTCGAGTAACGAAAACTTAAATCTTATAAATTAATCTGTTTACTCCACTTACGCTTCAATTGTTTGATTATTTTTTCACTCCAATCGCAGCTTCCAGTGATTCACGAAAAAAATACTATTTCATATGCACAATATTTCCGAACTTCATGCGTTCGTAAAATTGTTTAAAAAAAAATAATAATTTAAAAATATATTTTACTCGTCCAATGAAATTTTTTACTCTTACTATGAAATTATGTTCCGAGTCGAGTGACAAAGATTTGTTTTATTTCAATGGTTTCGCATGAAGAGAAAAAACTTCATGACAAAATAAATTGCATAATACTAAATGTACCAAATTTCATTTTTAATAAAAAATTTAATTGCATAATATTCAAGCAATTTCATATTCAATCAAAATAAAAAATGAATCGTCGTGCCAGTTTAACATTTCAAATCGCAGAAAAGAAAATATATGAAGGACGACAAATTAACGGGAAAAAAAATTTGACTAGACTGTACTGTGCGAAGCGCTCCGATTTTATTAGATTATTGGGAGCGTGCTATTATCGCTCCCGTAAAAATCGGAGGAAGCCGAGGAAGTTTTTGCCCGGCGGCCAATGTCCGGCGGCCCGGTCCGTGCGATTATTGCCCGTGTTGGAAACGAGGCCGGAGGCTCTAGTTTTACGACTCTTTGACTTACGGCGTCGAGATCCCTCGCCGATTCTATCTGTACGGCGAGTTAAAGCGCTGTTCGCGTTATTTTATTTTTCCTTCACAGGACAACGCCCCTGTTAATGGAATGATACGCATCGATGCCGTGTACGAGTTCGTCCGAGGGTTTCTTTGATGCGGCGCGATAAGCATCGCCCGATCGCGCGTTATTTGTATTACGCAGAGACACATCTGCTTCCGACTATTGGGCGCAAATATTAAACAGAGCCGATGCGCGCCGCGCTGCGTAGACGAAAAGCGATAAATATAACCGTAGCGTTGATAGGCGTCTCGTAAATACGTGCCGGGGAGGGAGAACGCGGTTAATTGGATCCCTCGTTTTAATAAGCCAGACCTGATTAAGTAGCGGATGGTTTACGATGTTTACGGAACATGTCGATAGCCAACGGAGAGATAGAGCGCAAACCGGGAGACATCGAAGGCCCGATTCTCGTTTCGCTTCGCCGACGTATCGGAAGAGGCGACTCTTCGACGATGTCGAAAATAAGTTTCGAATTTTTTCTGAGATTGCCTAATTAACGATTGTTCGGTTGTTCGGTGATTCTAAAAACTAGGAGAAAATTATGTGATATAATAGTGAGAGATATTAGCACTACTATATTATTATTATTGTTATTGATAAAAAAGGGCCAGCAAAGTAAAGTATATTGGAAGATGGAAATTAGTATTGCACCGAAACGTTGCCAAATTTGCATGACCTTTACGGTCGGTTAATCGATGTGTTTGAGAATGTTTTGTTAATTGTTGTTGCCGTTTGTTTGGTTTCAATCGTCTCTGCACATGCATTCTTTTTCCACGTAGAAAAGGTACCGCAGACGTGCAAAAGATCGATGGTAAAAAAAGATTGAAATCGTCGACAGAGTAATTATTGTCTCCGCGAGAATACTTGTATTTCAAGGAAATTACAGGTTCCTCAAATATGTTTTCTATCTTCTTAACAAATTATCTCTCTTCTCCCGACACCTCTTAAAATTTTCCTTAAAAGTATCTCACAGTCGTTCAAAAAATTAGGAGCATCGTATCGTATCTACACTGTGAAAAAATGTATTTTGAAAATTAATGAACGGTCTCGGAAGCTTTTTTTACACAAACTGTTTTTCCAATTTCAAACACGTATATGCGCTGCGATTTTACAGTGAAATTTTTTTTTTTAAGTTTGTAAATTTCAGGCAATAGGTTTGTAATTTTACTATCTGGTATTTTAGTTTTCCAAAAAAGCACATTAATCTTAAATCAGTGTAAGTGATCTTCGCAAATGTCACGTCCCACTACATTAAATTTCCAATTTATCTTTACATTCCACAAAAGGACTCAACGAACCTTCGCCAAATTTACATGACCAATTCCCTAGGTTAACAGAGTTTGGTATTTTAGAATTGTTTCAAATTTTCTGTCGCCGCTTCTTCAACTTCCAATCTCATTCGCAATCGATTTTTTTCACATAGAAAAATTACCGCTTAGGTGCAAAATAAAATAAAATCAAATAAAAATACACTGTAAAAATAAATTGTAAATTTAATGTACTGGAACTTGAAATTGGCTGACATTACTGATATTAATTAAACATTAATGTACTTTGCTTGTAAAATAAAAACACCAGATATTAAAATTACAAATCTTTTGCTGCAAAATTTACAAAAATGTTGATGAAAAATACAAATTTTGTTATAAAATTGCAACGCGCATGTGAAATTTCAGAAACGGTTTATGTAAAAAAGCTTCCAATACTGTTCATTAATTTTCAAACCAAATTTGTTTACATTTTAATATCGATGGTAAAAAAAATAATGGAAACCATCGAAAGAACAATTATGTTCTCCACTCGACAACGCTTGTATTCCAGCGAGATTTCCTAGGCCGCGAGGCGGTGGGCGTTGTTTCGCGTCTCAGAAAATCCCGGGCGAGATGCGCACGCGTTCGATAAGTCGCGCGGAGTCCCGGAAGGTTCCCTTGGAAGAGCTTCCACGTACACATGCGCGTCGAGCTGGTACCGCGGATGGCTCAGGACGCGAGGGCGAGCGCAGGGCAAAGAGGACCGAGGATCGTCGTCGACTCGGGCGCGGTCCTGGATCCGGGGGTGGCTGGGCGGGAGGGCAGTGCCCTCGGGGGCAGCGACGAGCAGATCGCGAAGCGGAGTATGAGGGAGTCGAGCTGAAGCCATTACCGGTACAAAGCTGCCACCAGATTGCCGTCGGGGTTCTTCGCTCGCTATCAACCCCCACTTCGGCTACTCGCCAATCTCTCCGCCGTACCCTTGCCTCTTTCCAATATTCATCATTTAAATTCAATTGGCTTTTATCTGCCGTCCGGCATCGCGACGTGCCCCGGCGACAACGCCGCGATGATGGCATCGCATCCTGCAACGCGGACCGGAGGATTCGCGAATAAAAGGCCCAGCGTTGTTTTCGCAGTCTTGTCAGTTTTTTCTTCTTCGCTCTTCAAAAATTACCTCTCATGGCTCGGCAACTCTTACTCCTCACCGAATTAAGGAGGGAGTCTCGCTGCGACCTGACTTCGCATAAGTTCGACAACAATAAGAGAAAATTGCAAGTACTTCTTGATGGTGTAAAAATCTGAAAAAAATCATTTTTTATTTTTTTTTATAGAACAAAAATCAACGATTACTTAAAAATCTGAAAAAAATGCATACGTATTCAGAAAAATAAACGAATCATTTTCATAAAAAAAAGTTTTGTTGCCGGGTAATTTGTTAACCAATTAAGTTTTTGATGAATTTGTTAATAACATTTTGCAA
>JAPYZD010004225.1:0-13452 GCA_030522725.1 Ichneumoninae sp. B BG-2022a
GTGGCGATGGTGGTAGGTGGGGCAAAACGGGTTTGAAAATCCGGACGTATCGTTGGGATAAAATTGGGCACGCAAAAATTATTGGAAAATTGAGTTTTGGCCTCACTGTCCCGTTTTACCCCGCTGTGCCATTTTGCCCCGGTCTCCCCTAAATTTTTCCGAGTGTGGAAATGACGTACCGCACCCAGAAAAATAATATATTTGAAGAGTGACGCAATATAAATATTTATTTAATTCAAATAAATATGTATTTAAATTAAATATATATTTGTTTGCGGGGCGCCCGTCACTAAATGTTTTTTCTGGGTGCAAGGACGACTAGTTTATTTACATTTGTATCATTGAAAAATGTCCATTAGCTGAATCCTTTTTGTTGATCTGAGCTGTGCTAAGCGTATATCGACTGCTGAGAAACAAAAGGGCGCAACTCGATGATTTGACAGGGAAGATACGCCCTTAACAAAACAATGCTTTATCTGTACCAAAAAAATAACATATTTCTAACCATTTTTCTTTCTCTGTGTACCTTCGCTCATAACTTTTTTCTCGCCATGTATCATGTCGTCTGCAACCAGAAAAAAAAAGTTTGACGGCCACCGTTTATTTCGTTTAAGTATAATATTTATTTGATTTAAAGAAATATTTATTTAAATTCAGTAAATATTTTACTTAAACCAAATAAACGGTGGCCGTCAAATAAATTATTTTTCTGGGTGTGGTAAGAGAAAAAATGTTTTTCTTAACAGAGAAAACTACACTGAGAAAAAAAAATGCTTGGAAAGATGTTATTTTTTTGGTACAGATAAAGCATTGTTTTGTTAAGTAATTATGTGCTTCAATCGATTCCAACAAACATTTTTTTTGTACCAGCCGAATAACGCCTTTGTGTGCCTTGCCTAATGCAACTATTTTGCTTTCTCAGTGTCGGGCGCTACCTTACGGACCAGTTCGAGGATCGACACGCCTCGCAATTGAAAAAGTTTAATCTCGTCCTTGCACCTATTAGGACCGACAAACCGGTGGGCACAGTGTATGCAAATGCCTAAGAATGGAGATGCCGTGCCGAGGACAACTAGTTGCGATCTCTTTTTCCCTCCGATCTCGACCAGTATGTACCATCCAATCTAGCCTCATTTTTTTGTTCGCTACATAATAAGCATCCGGTGTTATAAAAACTACTCGTTTCTCGAAGGACGTGTATTGATGAATTAATTCGCTGTTGCATTGATATAAGATGCGCGGGTTTACGCAACGGCCATAAACACTCTAATGTTGCAAGCAAATCGCTCCAAGATAAAATTGTATCGGCACTATTGGTATGCCGTTATAAAGAAAATAAAAATGTACCCTAAAAGCGCGGCGATTTTTGTGTGAATAGAAAACAAAACGAAACTAATTTATAAAAACAGCACTAAAAATATTTCGGAGTCGGGCCGAAAAGACGAAGATTAGATTCAATGAATTCGAGGAGTAGAGAGTTGTATTGATATCATTGCTCGATTATTTGGAACCTGCTTGTACCGGTATTATTACCCACTAGACCTTATTCGTCCGTCCTAGCCTACAAACAAACGAGAAATCGTAGCTGGCGGTGATTTAGTCGTGGCGCCCACGTACTACCTTCTGTATGCAATGAAAGGTCCATGGGAATAAGTAGAGGGAAGGGAATAAGTTTAGATTTTTAGCTCCATAATTTGAAAATCTTGGTTATTTCTCGAAAAAAATTATAGAACACATTATTATTAACAATATCAATGATTTATCAATGATTTATCAATGATTTATCAATGATTTATCAATGACTTATCAATGATTTATCAATGATTTATCAATGATTTATCAATGATTTATCAATGATTTATCAATGATTTATCAATGATTTATCAATGATTTATCAATGATATTTATCAATGATTTATCAATGATTTATCAATTAATAGATTACTTGATGCTGTATTACGTGTTTATACGTAACGCGGCAACCACGTGCGCGCTCACTCACAATTCCATTACTTCCACAGGCTAGAACTTCCATGTTTTTAGAGATATCGAGATGAGCCGCACACCATTCAACTCATATAACAAAACCCGTCAAACGGGATTTTGGGAAATCTGGAACGGATAATTCTAGTCTGAGATATGTTAAAAACCATCTCACCATGTTTTTTCATGTCGCTAAATTTCGCAACGTTGCAGCAACGAAATGAGCTCAACTGTCAATCATACGAGTTGTAGATAACCTCCATATTGCTTTCAATTTTTATTGGAATGCCTCGATGTTGTTACGAGCCCATTGTATCTTAATAATTTTTCTTACTCGTCCTTGAAAATATTCACCAAGTTTTAGGAGAAGCTGTTGTGCGGACAACTTTCTACGGCCAAACAAGGAGGAAGTCAGAAATCGTTTGACCTTAAAAGGTCCGTAATTTTTTTTTTGCGACGCACTTCCGAGCCCAATTTGTCTTGATCATTTTCCTTAGTCTTCATCAAAAATGCTCACCAAGGTACAGCTCGTAATATTGACAGTTGAGGTAATTTCGTTGCTGCAACGGTGCGAACTTTAGCGAAATGTTTTTTCCACCATTTTTTCGACCTCCAACCCGTAGCCATTTTGTAATTTTTGGAAATTCCATTTCATTTCTTCGTGCATCATCGTGCAACTTACATTTCCTAGTTTCGAAAACACTCCCATCAAATGTTGCTACGTTCAATACTTCGAAAGTTACAACACCTGAGGCCCAAACGAACGCGATTCTCGGCGTGGAAATTACATCGGCCGCACTTGAAATTGTTTAAACCTCAATAAATCGCTAAGATCAGCAGATACGAAAAAATTCTTATAACAACTTTTGTTCATCTTAAATAGAGAATAAATTGATCATTTGAAAATGTTCTGATCCGTTCAGTAGTTTTCGAGATATAGCGATTTATACAATTGAATTGTTAATAACAATATTCTACCATTTATATCGAAAAATAACTAAGTTTTTCAGATTCTGGAGATCAAAATCTACAGGATCCACCTAGGTTTTCCCATGGGCCTTTAATTGTATACAGAAGGTACGTGGGCGCCAGGACTAATTCAAATGAGGAAGTAATTGATTTCCATCGTTGCGTTTGGATTCAGAATTTCTCGAAGGACGAATATTAATTAATTAATTCTTTGTAGCGTTGATATAAGATGGGTGGGATTGCGCAATCAGCATAAACGCACTAATGTTGCAAGGCAAATCGTTGTAAGATGCAATTCTATTGGCACAAATTGCATGCCGTTATGCGCGGGGATTCTTGTGGGGAACAAAACGTAACGAATTTATCCACAATGTATCCGCAAGATGCGAATAGTATATGGCACGTAGGAATAATAATAGACGGACTCCTGAAGTGGGATGCTCATATTGACAGTCTGTCCAAGACGCTAAGATACATTAATTACCTCGTGAAAAGAGCGAGAGGGCTTTTAGATACTTATTTCTGACTTTTAGATATGTCCTGAGTGAATTATGGTATCAGCATACTTCGAAGGCAATTAAAGTGGGCCAAAAAGAGAAAACCTTAAATGACGCCATTTACGTGTAATAGCACGTAAGGAGTAATTTTACGTACCGGGAATTACCTCTCTATTGTAAAGGGATTACGTAATGTAAGGAATAAGCGAACTCTGTGATAGCCACGAACGAGCAAATGTTGTATCTGTGAACTAAACAATAGTACGGTTTCCCGCGTAGACATATTATATTATATTATTAGTTAACACTAAAAATCTATGCAATGCAAAGTTGTGTAAATAAACAATAAACTATAAAACAGTTATAAAAATTGCTAAACTAAAAATGTTTCTGAAACGGCCCAAAAGACGAAGATTAGACTCGATGAATCGAGGCGTCGAGGCTCATGTTGATGTCACTGCTCGATTATTTGAAACCTGCTCATACCGGTATTATTATCAACCTGGCGTTATTCGTCCGTCTTAGCCTATACTCGACCGAGAGATCGCAGGTTGCGGCGATTAAAAATGAGAAAATAGTTGAATCAGTACACATCAATACGTTTGATTTCGGGATTTCTCGAAGGACGTATATTAATTAATTAATTCGCTGTTGCGTTCACAGAACAAAAAATATCATTGATTCAAGTAAAATTTGCTTGCGGGCTGCCAATAAACAAAAAATGTTGTTTCAATTCTACTTTCAATTCGTTTAATTTCATACCGGATTGAAACGATAACATATCACCTTTCCAGTGTTGCCGTCATCGTTTCAATATCGTATGGAATTGTAAGAATTGCAAATAGAATTGAAACAAACATTTTTTTCATTGGCAGCCCGCAAGCGAATTTTTTTTCAGTGTTGATATAAGATACGTGGGATTGCGTAATGGGCATAAACGCGTTAATGTTGCAAGGCAAATCGATCTAAAATGGAATTGTATCGGCACTAATTGCATGTCGTTATGCGCCATCTGCAAAGAAACCAAAAATCCACCCTAAACGCATGGCGATTCTTGTTTGAAGAAAAAAAAATGGAACTAATTTATAAAAAATCGTATTGAAAATGTTTCTGGACCGGTCGAAATGACGAAGATTGGATTCAATGAATGAGGAATCGAGACCCATCTCATCCCAGTATTATTACCCACCGGGCGTTATTCGTTCGACCCAACCTATAATGGAACGAGAGATCGCAGCTTGCGGCGATCCGAATGAGAAAGTGATTGAATTCCGTACACACCGTTGCGTTTGGATTCACGCTCGTTTGAGTTCCGATGCGATGGCAGTAGACGAGCGTCGAGGGAACGGCGCCGCAATAAAATCAAACATGAAAGCGTAAAAGGATCAACGGTTCTTTGGAGTCAAAAATATGATTGAAAATGAATGCATCACAGCTCTTTTGAATCGCATGCAATGTTAGTAAAATTAATTCAGCACGCCATTGATTGGGTATATTTTGAAAAAATGATCCATGGATTAAAGATTAAGAAAAATATATAATCAACGAATCTCAACGATTTCGGAATCGTCAGCACGTACTTACAACATTACGAAACGAAAATCGAGATCACAAATAATTTCCCAAAACTTATATGAAACATTTTTACAGCATATTTGAGACATAAAATTATTGATAAATTGATAATCGCGGATTCGTGATGTATGTTAAAACATTTATAATTGGATGTGTATTACGCTGCACCTGAGGTGGTTTGGTTCTCTGAACGCATCAGCTTTTGCCCCGAAAAGTTGTCGAGCCTGGCACTGATAATTCGGTAAATTGATAGACCGCGATGACAAAATAAATTTCGCATCAATAAATCATTGAGTGTATACGACAAAGTGCGCATTTCGCATTTTCTTACATAATCTTTGATCTTTCGTGTACCCCAAGCTAGTTTTTCAAAACACTAAATTGGTTTGATAGTAGTAAATTCGTGACCTTTAATCCCAGAACCCACCGTCACCAATGTTAGAATATAAGATGATACGGTCAAAGTAATCAGCTTCTGAATTGAATTACAAATAAGCAATACATTCCAAATTGTTCAGACATCGGGAACATATGCGTAGAGTGTTCATGCAGAACATAGAAAAAGATTGAGGTTTTAAGATGGACTTCATCTCATAGTCGACCCTCCTTAATCCTCCGACCCTGTGCAGGATACGCGCCAAGCAAGAAGTGTGTGCGCTCGCAGCACGATAAACATGCGAACTAGATACCTGTCGCAAGAGTTTGTTCACGGACAACGGGTGTCCCGATTTTAACTTTGTCCATAAGTACAAACGCGTTTCAAGATTAGCTTAATTTTCTTTACATGTATACTATAACGACGAGGTAGCGCCGCAGCCTCGCTTCACTGTTTCATGGCGTTTCAAAATTTCTTTATCGTTCGGGGATAACATTTTTCGTCCCGCATATTTCTGGCTTCTTTGCATATCGCGTGCCCGAGTGGTGCGCGTGCGTCGACACACGACTGTCGACGCTAAAGGTCAGCTCCTGCCTAGCACAGCGTGACCGGGTGTTCGCCCGAGTGCCTAACCGCTTATTGCAAAGCCACCCTGTATACACACACTCGGAGTAGTGTAAACTGTTCGCGCGAGTTGGACGACTGGCGTGCGACTAGGCGTGGTATAAACGTATTCGTGTGTAATAACGTGGTATTAGCCACTGCTACCCGGTACACAAGAGCGGAGAACCGATAGCTCGAGAAATCTGATATATATAAGAGTTCCAGTTCCTCGAGGACTCGCGAATGCATTCCGATATCCGTCTGTTGATACCGTTTCCCAGCACGTGCTTCGCAACGCTCGGTCGCAGGAGAAAAGGTTTCGACGAGCATTTCTGGCTAACGAGGGACCAGAAATTTCTTGTTTTTATCGTTAATTTTACAAGTTCTTCTTTTTTTACGTTGATGGAATTTTGACTAAATAAGACTGTAAAATTAACGAAAATTTTTCATTTGGAGGTTTGCTAACAGGCAATGTTTGTTAAACGTAACCGCATCCTTTAACCTCTAACCGCATGATTGAATCAAACCGCATCAATTGGAAAAAAGTATGACATGATACACGCAATTTTTTGTTTTATCTTTAATTTTATAAGTTCTTTTTTTTAAGTTGATGTAATTTTGAGTAAATAAGACCGTAAAATTAACGATAATCTTATTTTCGACCTTTGTTAACAGGTAGAGTTTGTTAAATGTAAAATCCTTTAGCCGTATCGATCAGTTGGAAATAGTATGACACGATATATGCAATTTTTACTTTTATCGTTAATTTTACAAGTTCTTCTTTTTTTTAAAGTGATGTGATTTTAACTGCATGTGACGGTAAAATTAACGAGAAGACATTTTTTGGACGTTTCTGAACATGCGATGTTTGTTAAACGTGCAACCTTTCAACCGCATAGGTCAATTGGGGAGAGTGTGAGACGATACATGCAGGAGCGTTTTTTGTTTATCTCCGACAAGTGACCATTACAGTATTTAGTCGGATGGGACACGAAACGAAAGCGTGAAAGACATGTTATTATCCTGTACGCTGAATTGACCGATTCTGAAAGCTCGCGTGCTAAACGACCCTCGACCATTCACCTTGCCATTTGTTCTCCAGCGCACCGTTGGGCACATTCACGTTTGACCTTTGGACGAGCAGTGAAAGACATGGGAAGATGAGCACGGCCCAGGATCTTCGGGGCATAACAGCGGCGAGAAGGGGCCGTTCGGCCGAGACGGGAAGTCGACGGTAAATGTGCGTTTAATGTGAAAGACGAACTTGTTGCACGGACTCGATCTAGCTTCTGGCACATGCGCTTACCTGCGGCGCGCATGCGTGACACAGTTACACCGATAAGGTGAAATCTATGACGCAGGGAAGAGTTGAATTCAAAAGGAGGATGACCGGACGTGTTAAAAAGATATCATAGAGACCAATCATCGATGAATAGGAAATATTCATATTGAGTGATAGATCTTGATTACTAAATGGATTTAAAAATGCCCCACTTTGGTTAACGTTTTAATTTTGCGTTTTCTGTCGTTAAAAAAATATTAACTGTAATTTGCAAACTACGAATATAATCGTAAATGTTTGGCGATAAATTCACAGAGCGTCTATTGAAAGCAACTCGTCTCTTCGGCGCCTGCTCCACAGCCACTGACAGCTTGTGGACGTCTTATCGAACCCTTTATTTATAATATACCCTTGGACATGGGGACCCTTTGTGGGACTCACACGGAGGACCCACCAATCTAAAGTACTAGGAGAAGACTCTTCGCGTCGTCGAGCTAGCGAGGCTTTCTACGAAAAGTCCCCAAAACGTGCACATCTCGTGTCAATATTTGAACTTGTACCTACATTCAGAAAAAAAATTATTTAGCAGCCACCGTTTATTTGGTTTAAGTAAAATATGTATTTAATTAAATTAAATATTTTACTTAAGCCAAATAAACGGTGGCCGTCAAAAAAAATTATTTTTCTGGGTGTAATAATATCTTTTGGAAACCAATTGTAAAATTTTACGTGAAATGGATTTTATATTATTCCCAATCTACGGTTTATTACCCTATCGATAAAAAAAAACAATGAGCTCTTGCTCGTTGAGATCGAACTAAAGTGAAGAATTCGGCTGAAAAAAAACTGCAATTTTTCCGCGAATTTTCGAAACCTTAGTACGATTGACTGTACCGTACCGCAAAGAAAAATTGCACCGGTGGAAAATTGCACGGGAGGACGTACGAGCGGACTTGACGAGAGAAATGGACAGCTGTCAGCCGGTAGGGCTCGTTGTGATTATAAAATATATATTTTACGAGCTACCGTACGGCTTGTGCAGTATATAACTCGCGTGTAACAAGTGCGAGCGTGCAAGCATCCGTCCATCCGAGCGGTGTACATTGTTTCCTTCACGTTCGTTAATCAGGCAGGCGTAAGATTTTTTTTTAAAGATCGTCCGATTTCCGTATACATGTAACGATGTTTCCGGTGGTTAAAATGGGTTTATCGCCGGACGAACTATTTTAATCCAATGCCGTGAGCTCGTGCGAATATTTATTCATGGACAAATATAATTACCTGGCTCGCTGGTCCTCGGAGTCCGTTCGCCGTGACGAATAGCAGCGCCAGAAGAAGCCCCACCAGACACCACAGAGACCTCCTCGCCATTCTGCAAAATTGAAATGAAAATGTAACGAGGAAGTACATTTATGCTGAACGAAGAAGCTTCCATTTCGCTGCACTCGTGCCAAACACGACTGACAGAACGAAAGAAAAAAAAACCCTATAGAATTATTACCGTGCGCTACCGCGATTCGGCACGGATCAATTTTTCAACTCGTCCGGCCATAATGGAAGAACGAATCGCTCGCAAGGTGTTACGGCTACTCATCGCTAATATCTTTCGTCTCACGCGAGAAACGCTTTCCAATGTTTCCAGCGAACGCACATATATTCATTCGTCAGTTCGAATTGTGCGGTTAATTACATTTGGGAGAACGTGCATAATCAGTGCGCGCCTCAGGATTACATGAACACCCGCGCAGGGGAGAGCGGGGCAAAACGGAAAACCGGGACAAAACTGACCCGTCTCTTTCATTATTGTTATTTGGTTTGTCGTACAAAATTTGTAAGGATAGACCGTTTTGCCCCGCTCTCCACTATATGTGTTCAATGCTAGAATTCAATTTTTCATTCAATTTTTGTCTCTCCTCGATAATAAAAATGTCTTTAAATAAAATCTATAAAATCCTCATATTTGGTTCATGCACAATAATTGAACAAAGGCAGGAAGGGGGGGGGGGCAAAACGGAATACCGGGGCAAAATGACCCGTGTCTCTCATTACTATTATTATTATTGTTTCGCGGAAAACTTGTAAGGATAGTCCGTTTTTCCCCACTCTCCGGTACACGTGTTAAATGCCATTTAAGAATTGCAATTTTCATTACATTTTTGTGTTACATTGATAATGAAAATGAAAATGAAAAATGTCGAATTAAAATTCTCGCTCACTTATATCGAACAGTCTGTCGACCAAAGAAGAGCAAATGATGAAACATTCGATCTTGAGAGAAGACCTTGGACTTGATAATACGAATAGTTCGTGTCGTAGATCGGAATCGGAGGAAAATGAGAGTCACCGAAGAATCGGGATCGGCGGAACGGGACAGAGGAAGAGGCGGCGAGCAGAGGCAGGCGCCGTTGGTTCGTAGTACACATAAAACCGTTAGGACAAGGCAACTCGCGCTCAGCCAGACGCTCCAGTCGAGTGCGGATGATTCAATCGCTCGCCGCTCAAGGTTCCGGGTTTACTCGCATTGATTTTGTCTTGCAAACATAATTTCCTCATTTTTACGATGAATTTTTTTTTTCAATACAGTACTAAATTTCATCGTTTGCAGGTGTAGAGCCAGGCAAAATGGGCACCCGGGGCTAAATGGAACATGCCAATTTTTTTCGAGAGAGGACCCATAAAAATTTTAATCCACAATCGACGACACGCGTTCATTTTGCCCCTCTAGTTTCTACGCCAATCTGATGATCCCGAGAGAAGAATTAATTAGGTGTTAGTCTGCATGCAAATATAGACAAACATATTGACTTTATATGGCAAAAAACAAAATAAACTGATGAACTAATTAATTGTATTAATTTCTTTTTGTTGCATTTTTTTACCCGATTCACATAACCCAGATTATTCACGTAAGACGGTTGCAAGTATAATTTTTCCATTTTTACGCTGAACGTTTTTTATATACAATAATAAATTTCGTCGTTTTCGGGTGGAGCGGGGCAAAACGCACACCCGGGTCAAAACTGACACAAAATAAAACATCTCATCTAAAATAGTTGACGCGAGTCCATTTTGCCCCTCTCTTCTCTACTTGCTGTTATCTATGAAATTTCGCAAATCCGAAGATCCCGAGAGAATAATCAATTAAGTGTTCCGTCTTTGTGCAAAATATGATACAAACTCATTGATATTTCGTTGCGACAACAAAATAAACTAATGGTTGTTGTGTTAATTGCGTTTTTTAACGCCTGATCCAGTATTGTATTATTTACGCAAGGCGGTTGCAAATATAACTTCTTGATTTTTAAAATGAACGCTTTTTTGAATACAATAATAAATTTCATAATTTACAGGGGTACAGCCTCGCAAAACGGGTACCCGGGGCAAAACGGACTATACCAATTTTTAGAGAGACAAAATAAAAAATTTCATCTAAAATTGCCGGTGCGAGACCATTTTACCCCGCTCTTCTCTACGCCCCATTATCTCTGAAATTTCGGTAATCCGAAGATCCCGAGAGAAGAATCAATTACGTGTTCAATCCGCATGTCAAATGTAGCACAAACCCATTGACTTTTTCTACCGAACAACAAAATAAACTAACGGACTAATTAATAGTATTAATTTCTTTATATAAATTTTTTTGCACACGATTCCCGGTATTCCACTATTTACGTAAGGCGGTTATGGAAAATCTGTGGAGTTTATGCTGCGCTCCCGTGAAAGTCGCGCGGCGCTCATCGAGACAAGTCAGCGACATAGCCGCAGCAACGGTCAGTTAATCTCGTTGGCTCGGTTAATATTCCACAATTCCATTCCATGTGTACCGAGCCGAACGAACGGCGACTGTGGAACCGACTCTCAACTCCGCACTGCTCCGGCGACTTTTATTTTTATCCGCGAATTGCCAGCGTTCCCGCACGGTGGCGAGTCTAAGGAGCTCCGAGGAGCCAGACTCCGTGCACTGCTCTCGTGGTTCCAATCGCCGAGCTACAAGGAGCAAACAAATGCGCTGCCCTTAGCCTCTCGAAATCGATAAAAAGCGAAACACGAAAAAAAAAAAACAAAAACAAACAGACTTACTCTCACCTTGATCTTCTAATCCAATCTATCGGACATAATATATCACAGTTCACTCCGCAGCTTGAATCTCGAGGAGAATATAAAACACTGCACTGTATTCGAATCGAACGAAAAATGCCACTTTATTTGATTGCAGTCGACAAGAGAAAAAAAAAATAAAAAAATGAAGACGACAAGAAATCTAAATTTCTCGAACCTCGAAAACGGTACGTTTGTGAGCAGATAAATTTTTCGTAACTTTTCTTTAAAAAGTAAAATCGATTTCTAAGGGCAATATATTCGCTTTGAGGGTTGAACGACGAAGCGGTTTGTCAGACTGTCGGCGCGAGCATTTTTTTTGTTAGGGTTAAATTCACGAGCGTGCGCGCGGCTTGGCGGTCGGCGGAAGAGTGTCGAAGACAAATGAAACTCGATCGAATCGACCGTGTCAAAAAACGGGGCATGGGCAACGAGGGAGGTAAAGAAATAAAAAGGAGTAAAGGAAAAAAAAGGAAGAAAAAAAAGCGAGAAGCCAAGCAACCAGCGAGCGTGCCGACAACCCGACATTTTCCCTTTCGCTCGCCGTCGCGTTCGCCCTACCACGGGCCCGGCAGTTGACCCCCTCTCCACTCGGGAGAGCGCGTCCGAGCTTGAGCGAGCGCGCGCTCGGGCCCGTCCACGCGCGCGCGCTCCGCACCGGCTAAAGTCCGCTCGCTCGACCATTCGATCGAGACGAAAACGCAGCAGCTCTCCTTTCCAGCGGCTCGCACTTGTCTCACGTAGCCCTGAACGACGATATCGGTGGCCACTCGGTCCACACGTTCATAAGCTACAACATCGAGGGACTAACTATAATGTCGAGGGACCAACTATCCTCGCGACATTGACGATCATAGCTTACAATTTATTTACGATTAACTGCCGATATTGGCCGGTCGTTGATTCGATAAATCTCCGCTAAATCCACGATTGAGACGTCGTTTAGAGAATCCGCGTGATTAAGGTGATGGGAGGTACAACTGCTGGTAATAAAAAAGTGTACTGAAACCCGTTTTGAGACCGCAATCCGCCGAGGAAAAAGAAAATTGTCTGTTCCTGGGTAATCGAGAGACGTAGGGAAAAACAATTCTTTTCTCCTCGACGTTCTGCGGTCTTCAGTACAGTAAAGGGTATTCAGTACAGTGTCTGTTACGAACTGGGCAGGTGGGCGGACGGTTATATCATATCACCTTAAGGGCAAGTGAAATATCGCGGTAGGTAATGAAAACTGTAAAGAACTTTTCTCAAGGGTGCTAATTTTTTTGAGGAAAAGCAAATTCGAGCCGGATGCACATGGTAATTTCGCAACCGGCCCGAATTCATCTTTTTCTCAAAAAAATTAGCACCATTGAATGAAGTTAATTTGAAAATTGCAACTATTTCTCTCACACTCATGGCCCCGTCACGTGACTGTTACTTCACCTTAAGGACATGTGAACCGACGCTAGCAAGTTGATGGACCGCAAACGGACCGAAAAACGGACACGTCCGTTGGGGAACAAAACGGACCGTTAAAAACGACAAAACGGATTGTTAATTTTTTGTTGGCATTTGGTCTTTTTTCTGTTGCGGAAACCGAAAACGGACCAAACGTTTTTTTCGAAAAATTTGCTTTGGTCCGTTTTCGGTTCCTGCAACCGAAAAAGGACCAAGATCGTATTTTTATTCTGTCCTTTCATTAATGACATAATTAAAAGCAAAACAACAAAAAAAATTAAAAACTTAGCTAAACATTTTTCTAAAAAACGTTCGGCCCTTCCTCGGTTTCCGCAACCGAAAAAGGACCAATCCAAACGTACGGTCCGTTTTACCGTTTTTGTGGTCCGTTTCGTTCCCCAACGAATGTGTCCGTTTTACCGTTTTTGTGGTCCGTTTCGTTCCTCAACGAACGTTGAGCCGTCCGTCAACTTGCTAGGGGACTCAGTCGGTAACCAAAATCTGTAATGAATGCAATGAGGCGCCTTCAATCATACACCGTTCAATCGTACACACGTTCATTCTTACGGAAATAAATCGTACACGGCAAAAAATGTTACATAAGTTCACAACATCGTTCAAATGTACACCGC
>JAPYZD010004226.1:0-11616 GCA_030522725.1 Ichneumoninae sp. B BG-2022a
TATAATTTTTATATAATTTTTATATAATTTTTATATAATTTTTATATAATTTTTATATAATTTTTATATAATTTTTATATAATTTTTATATAATTTTTACATAATTTTTATATAAAATATTTTATATAAAAATATCAGCCACATGATTGACGGAGATCGTGAAGAAAATTGTTGCGGCCGACTTACCTGTCGGCTGTTCATTTTTCCGTGCGTGCGTATAAACTCTTCGTAGGCTACGGGTTTGCTCTCGAGAATGGACCACCCGACGGTGTCGAGTTTTATCATCTCCAACAATTTTTCTCCTCGCGTGAGAACCTTCGGAGCGATTTTCGCGGCTTTGTTTTCAGTGATTTTACCAAAGTCGATTAGAGTTATCTGAGACATCGGCGGTGACTTTGCAAAATCGCCGGACCGAGCGTCCTCGAAACCCTCGTCGGTCGACGACGGCAACGATTTGTTGCCGCTCGATCTTTCCTCCCTGATTGTCGAGTGTACGTTTAAATAAAAAAATTATATGATTAGTTTCTTCGAAAAATCGAAAGCTCACTCGGGGCCGAATAAATTGGCAATTTATTCAGTCTGATACTTTATTCGAACTACAGCAAACCTATATGGACTGATGCTCGGTCGTGCGATTATCTCGGTATTCGGTTGCTTCGCCTCTCGCGGCGCCGCGACCGACTCGACTCTGGCCGCTCGTCTTCTCGCCTCGGCCAGATCGTAATGACCCGAATCGAGCATTCTTTCCTCGTCGGACTTTCTACTGTCGACGCTGCTTATCGTCGTTCTCTGCGTGAAAAATGCATTGGAAAAAAGCGATATTAACACTCGATAAATAGACGAAATTACTATTTTTTTTTGTTTTTTAAATTGTTCTACATAGATTACCTGCTTCTCCGTTCGCATCTCTACAGGCTCGGGTTCCGGTTCGTCGTCGCTCACGTCCGAAACTTCGGCCACCTCGGACGCCTCGCTGTCCGTGCATTCCTCGAAGTCGGATTCGTAAGACTGGAAAACAAAATTCTTCACATTAAAGTACCGAAAATTAACGTCGTTTTTTTCGAACTCCAGAGCTGATACGTCAACCACAATAAACGCCTCTCATTTATCAATAACTAAATAAACGGCAGATGCAATCGAAGCAGAGATTGGAAATTGATGATTTACATATTTTTATGTAAAGAGCAATATATAGAAGCAGATGTAAAAAGCAAAAACTTATTTTCGGTAAATAAATAACAATGCCAACAAAATAATAAATGAAACGAAATAAACTAAACGAAGTAATGAATTAAAAAACGAAAATCCTCTCCTCAAAGTCAATTTACCTCGAAATCGTCTTCGTACTCGTAATCGTTGTCGTCCGAGTCGCTCTTCACAGCGTTCCGTTTCGACGAACTGGGTCGCGCCGGAACGGCTTTTCTCCCAGCAACTGCAACGTCTACAGCATATTGCGGACGCAGCACCTTCACCTCGCTTGGACTCAGCGTCCGGGATCTCCTACGCTCTCTGGAAGGAAGTCTCCTCGTCGGATGTTTCTTATTCGACTCGACTGCGTCTTCCTTAATTCCCATGGACGCAGTTGTTTTAGACGAAACATCCGTGCTTCTCGAAGACGTTGCCTTAACAGAAACGTCTTTGCTCCTCGAGGACGTTGCTTTGACCAAAGCATCTTTGCTCCTCGAGGACAACGCCTTAACGGAAACGTCTTTGCTTCTCGAAGACGTTGCCTTAACGGAAACGTCTTTGCTTCTAGAAGACGTGGCTTTGACCGAAGCGTCTTTGCTTCTCACAGAACTTGCCGCAGATACTTTAGTGCTTTCTCCCGAACCCAGCGATTTTGTACTACGGCTAGTTTTGGGCATGTAAATTGTACTTGTGCCTCTCTTCTCGCCGTCCGGCTTTCTCTCAGCTCTGGGCTTGGTTCGGGCGTTCCGGTCGACAGTTCTGGACAACTCCTGCGTAGATTTTCCAGCGCCAGATCTGGAGGTCTCAGGGGCTTTGCTCCTCGACGTAACGGACGTAACGGACTGGCGCTCCGTTTCCCCGCCAGGCTTTCTCTTCGTGGACGTCGTGCTTGAAGTCTTAACGGCAACTTTCGATTGTCTCTCCGGAGCGATTTTTTTTTCTGAAAGTTTTTTCGTACCGTCCGAATTCTCTTCCTTGGCGAGCGTCTTGCTTCTGGTCTGAGAACGCGGGACGGTCGAAGGATTCTTCGATGCTTCGTCCGCGCGTGCTTTTCTCATGATGTCCTGTCGAATTTATATATTTTGAAAAAATGTACAAACGACGTAGCGCGTTCGGAAGTGCGTTTGGGCGTCTCGGCTGGGCGCGTGTCGAAGGGAAGCGTGATTGATCGTAAATGTTTTGAAGTCGCAAAGTTTTGAAAGCCTTGACCGAGAAGTTTTGCGGGGAGGCGGGAGGGGAGCGCGCGGTGCTCGCCGACTGCTGCGAACTAACGAATGCATGCGAGTCGTGTGCGAGTGCCGGCTGCAATCGATAGGGATTGA
This sequence comes from Ichneumoninae sp. B BG-2022a, assembly GCA_030522725.1. Lineage (NCBI taxonomy): Eukaryota > Metazoa > Arthropoda > Insecta > Hymenoptera > Ichneumonidae > Ichneumoninae sp. B BG-2022a. Next base: position 2,511 of record JAPYZD010004226.1, read on the forward strand.
TTGTCATCGACGTCGCGGCCGTGCGCGCGGAGGAACTTAAAACGGAGTTTCGACGTTTGAGTCGAGACGCGGTTTTATTCGTTACTCACCTTGCTGGACATCGCGCTTACGACTAGTTTGTTATGACAGTCTTAGAAAACAAACAAAAACTCTCGCTATTGGGACAACGATGACGTCATCCTCTTACAGGAGGACCGACGGGTTTAAGGGTTCGACATACAGATGGCGCGCGGAACTGGTTTTCGCGTTTCGTGCACTATATTTTAATTATTAGTTTGTTTTCTACTCCAAATAACTATTTTCTTTTTAGCGCACAAAGTGTGAAATATTTGCTTGTTTTCTTTTTCTTTATACGTAAACATAAAACATTTAATCACTTGTTAAAATGTAAAAAAGGATTTTTGCCGTTCACTATTGTAACTCGTACACTCTATTATTATTATTATTATTATTGTTATATACAAAAATTCGCGCTTTAACAGTGGTAAAAAATACCGCACATTACAATACTTTAGGGTGGACTCTTGACCTTTATATTAATTCTTAATCTTATATGATAACACGATATTGTTAAAATAAACTAAAATAAGAGGTACGTGTGAGTTTGTTGTAACATGGCAATATGAATTATGATTTGATTTACGTCGCGATGTGAAACGGTGGGTACAAAAAGATTACCATTAATGAAGGATGGTGCACGATCTGTGTCGGTTGGATCGTCGCGTCGTTACGGAAGTGAAGTTTCCGTTTTGATTTTTTTTCCAATACTAACTTATGTTACACCTATTGTATAGTAAATTAAATAGAATGAACTATTCTAATCGATAACCGTCGCCCTACTCGTGTATGGAACGGGCTCTTCGTCGTCGTCTGGGTCGATCTTCCGCATTCTTTGCAGTTCCGTAGTTCGAGATCTGAAATAATGATCGATGCGATTAATCGTAGTTCGCGCGAACATTGTGGATTAGGAGGCTGATTTGACTTCGATTCTCACCTCATCTCTGCCTCTTCCTGCTCACGTTCGTCCTTCCGACTCTTCAACAATCTGAATGCCACGCAGATTATCAGCATCAGAATTGGTATCAGAACTCCAAGAACTATTCCGGATGTAACGCCTGCTTGGCGCGAACTGTATTCTTGTTGACCTGCAGCAAGTTTTTTTTTTTTTAGAATACAAACATTACTTTGTAATTGTAGGTGTGAAGGTAAAATAGCAGAACAATACAGATGGAAATCTCCACTCCACTATGATTAAAAATGATCGCCGATAACGAGCGCACAATCTAATACTTGTAAAAAGAAAACTCGAAACTATACTTTCATGTGGAATAGAAATTTCTATCGGTACACGATAAATAAAGTAGTAATTGAAAATTTATTAAAAGTTACTTATAAATCGTTACAAAAGTATTACAATACGCAGTATTGGTGCATATAGTGTATAGTATATAGTGTCTGTATACTAAAGTAAGACAACATTACTCGTCACTGTAAATGCGAAAAATTTCTATTCCACAAGAAATATACAATGCAGGAAAAAACAAAAATGCTTCGCACAAATTCTATTGTGGGGTTGATCGACACGTTTTTGATGTTATTCGATGGGGATGAATCGGTTGAATGAAATCGGCTAATGGAATAATTTATAATTCTGATAATCACGATTAATCTGGCATAGTACGTGAAACATGATTGAGGCGATGTGTCGGTAACGAAAACCAATCAATTGCAATTATTGCATTAGTAAAATCAATTGCAATTGATTTTATCACGGGTGTTAACCATTTCCGGTTAGAAGCAAATTGTTACACGACGCTGTTATCGATTCAGCTTTGTGCCAGAATTTGCTTTTGACCGTTCGAGGTTAGAAAATTAATTACAGTTTTCGTTACCGACCGAGTCAACTTTGCATTGTCCGATACATCGATGCGACTTTACACGTCGCTCTCCTTGTTCGGACTTCCGGGTTTTCTTAGCGAATCAGTATTCGTCGATTCCGAGTCGTTTGTCTCGTATTTAAGATGCCAATCTTTCTCCTCGAACAATCAAATCATGTTTCGCACAAATTTCATTGTGGGATCAGTCGGTACGTTTTTTATATTATTCAATGGGGATGATTCGGTTCGATGAAGTCGGCTAATGGAGTAATCTATAATTCTGAGAATCATGAATACTTTTGTTGTACGTATAACGTAATTGAGCTGATGCGTCGGTAACGAAAACTGCAATTGATTTTATCACGGGTCTTAACCACTTCCGATTAGAAGCAAATTGTTACACGATGCTGTTATCGATTCAGCTTCGTTCCAGAATTTGCTTTTGAGCGTTCGAGGTCGGCATCGTTGATAAAAAAATTAATTACAGCTTTCGTTACCGACCGAGTCCGCTTCGCATTGTCCGATACATCGATGCGACTTTACACGTCGCTCTCCTTGTTTGGACTTCCGGTTTTTCTTAGCGAATCGGTATTCGTCGATTCCGAGTCGTTTGTCTCGTATTTAAGATCCCAATCTTTCTCCTCGAACTCGCTATCGGGTCGGTTCGGGAGGGGCTCGTGTGTTCGGTAAACTTTGTCGTAAGTGCGCCGCTTTCTCGTGCCGCCGTTTCCGGTCGTCGTGCTCGAATCGCTGACCGGCGATATCGTTCTGTCATAGGACTTTAGCGGCGTGGTCTGACGCGAAAAGCCCGAATCGTTATCGACGCCGGAGCCGCGATCCGAAAAGCGCCCCGAGAAGCGCCACGATTTCGCCGGTCCGTCGGGCTCGCGATTTTTTCTTATGCAAAGGCAAGCGGCCGCGACGATGAATATCGCGGGCAACAGCACCGCGCATATTATGCCCATGGTCGCCCAGGCTGCGCGCTGCGAATACTCGATCTGACCTGTATTCGTGCGAGACAAATTCAACGTCAAATGCAAAAATCTCGAAATCGTTTCGGCGATACATTTTTGGTGTCCCTTTCAATTTTTTGGAGAACAGCGTTCTCAGGTTACTCTCTGGATAGTTGAAGCGTGCCAAAAAAATAAATAAAAAATTAAGCATGTTGTCGCCGGAAGCTGCGCGTTGGATGAGAGCATCGTAATAATTGCGGATCTTCTTTTCGTGTGGGCTAAAATATTGAGGTAAATTTCAAACATTTATCGACGGGATAAAAATCTGAAAAAATGAAGCATGTGGAAGGTGCTGCAAATACTGTTTTTATGTAATAATAATTCCAAAATGTTACTGACAAATTAACGATATAAATAATTGTTCAATAAATTACCCGGCAACTTAAATATTTCTTTCGATAAAAATGTTTTGTTTACTTTTCTGAATATGTATGCATTTTTTCAGAATTTTTTGTAATCGTGAAAAAAATTCGCAGAAGATCGCGTTTTTCTGTATGTTCAAGCTGTGAAAAAACGCAATTTTCGAATATTACAAAAAATGTTGAAAAAATTCATACGTATTCAGAAAAGTAAACGAATCATTTTTATTGAAGAAATAGTTAAGTTGCCGGGTAATTTGTTGGATAATGATTTTTATCTTCAATTTGTTAAAAACAGATCAGAATTATTTTTTCACAAAAACAATAATTGCAGCACCTCGCATATACTTGATTTTTTTCAGATTTTTATACCATCGAGAAGTGTTCGAAATTTTCTCTGAAACTTACGTTTGGCAGGAATGTATCGCTCCGACTATCTTAAATTTGAATTTTGTTCATTTTTTAGCATAGCTACGAGCACAGCGAAAGACACGAAGCAATCATGCTGAAAATAAACTTACGTAGACATTCCGTGTATCCGAACTCGGGGGCGTTCCATTCCCCTTCGGGCGTGCAAATCCTTCTTTGGTCACCGATGAGGACGAAATCTTGATTGCACTCGAAAGTCACCTTGGTCCCGGGTACGAAGAAGAAATTACTTTTTCGTCCGAAACGCGGCGTCTCGAGAATTCCGCAAGTTGTTACTGAAAAATTCGCATTACGTATTTTAATTAATTAATAATGTGAATTAATGTGGTAGGTAGGTGGGTGGTGATGAGGGACTTAAGGAACTCGGAAAGGTACTGATCGGTTCACAGATCAGTATTTTACCGGCTTCACCGGCCCTCAACGTACCACGCTTTGAATTCGTAGATTGGATTTGCGTATACGTGTCGTAGTAGTTTTTCGTGAAATGAGCCAAATCTCGATTGAACGTTAACGCGTAGTCGAACTGACACTGGTAGTTGTCTCCGCATAATTTCTCACCCCGCAATATATCCTCCCGTCTGTAAGAATTTTCAGATAGTTTCGTGACTACGTTACAATATAAACTACGTTACAATATTTAAAAAAATATCAAACCATTACCGATCTGCCGGCAAAATGTCGATGGGTCGTCTTCGGTACTCCGGTACGAAACTTTTGTTAGCATAGTGACTGGACAGTCTGCCGAATTCCTTGTAGAACAAAGGTCCCCCTTTGAACGCGTCCTCTTGGTCGTCGAGGAGCCAATGAATAGCGAAATTTTTATGAGCATCCATAAAGTTGTTTAGATTTTGTACGTCCGCTTTTTCGCCATTAGGTTTTATAAAATCATCGAGTATGTCGTAACTCCAGTTACCCATCAGTCCTCTTGTTTTGTTCTAAATAAAAAATTGATGTCAATTAAGCGGTTTGATCACGAATTGATGTACATTTTTTTTCTTGTGAAAATGCCGATTTCTTTTTTTACACCAAATCGTATGCAAAAGCAACGTCTATTGCTACCAAAAGTCTATTGCTATGAAAAAAAATTACGAGGCTCACCATGTAAGTCCATGGCAAGTAAACTCTGGCAGTCAAAAAGCCTTGATTCTCGACGACCTCGACACCGGCACCGGTGTCGAACATTATAATGACCTCGCTCTGATTCAAAATATACGTCGGTGTGTAAACCGTGACGCGGGGAAAGTGCTGGAATTTCAGCGATGGTCTGTCGAAGTAAATTCTACGTCCGTCGGCAAAAACGTCCAAACGATAACGCCATTGGGCGTACGGCGGTCTGAGGCGAACTTCTATCGTAGCCGAATTGTTTCCTCTCGCTGAAAAGAAGCAAACAAACAAAATTAAATAAAATTTAATCTTTTCAAACATTAAATAAAATTCAAATTTTTCATGCATTAAATAAAATTCAATTTTTTCACGTATTAAATAAAATTTACTTTTTTCAAAAATTAAATAAAAGCCACTTTCTTCAAAAATTAAATAAAAGTCACGTTTTTCAAAAATTAAATAAAAGTCATTTTTTTCAATAAATTAAATAAAAGTCACTTTTTCAAAAATTAAATAAAAGTCTCTTTTTCAAAAATTAAATAAAAGTCACTTTTTCAAAAATTAAATAAAATTCAATTTTTTTGTCGATGTCGCTTCGTTCCCGATTTTTCTGAATATTTTTCCTAATGCGTCTTACCGGCTACCGCCGTGAGTTGAGTGGCTGGAACCTCCCCGTAAAATTTCTTCGGCAGCTGCTCGAATCGGCCCTGAACGTCGAGCTTGTCTTTGGCATGATCGACCCGCACGAGAACGAATTCGCCCTTTCCGTTGAACGTGTACTCCAATCCGTCGAACGTGACTATGTGAGGATCGCCGAATACCGCAGCTATAGCAGGCGATTGATAAGCGACGCAATCTTGCGACGGTCTTCTCTCGAATCTCAGAGTCTCGCAGCCGACGGCTTGCTCCTCTTGCCAGAGGCAGCAGAGGTACATCGGCACCATATCGTGATACCAGTGCGATAGACTCGGCACCTTGTTGGCCTCGTTCCAAGGCAAGTAGCCCAAATTGTGGGATCTGTGAGGCCTCGAGCCCCATTGCTGATCGTAAGACAACATTAGGTAGCCGTTCTTATCGTAACAACACTGTTGCTCCGAACCGTCCAGACTGCAAAGAAAACAAATTATTTTTAGACTTATTTCATAAAATTATTATTGCTATTATTATTATTATTATTTAGTTTAATTTTGAATCTCGGCCGTGGTCTTTTATTTTTTGTTATGTCCACGCAACAAAAATTTTATTTAAAATAATAAAAAAATGTATATAACGTTATTATGTTTGCACATGTTATATTTTTGTTCATATTCGTTTTGTTATCTGAACGATAAAAAATGTAAATGTCAAAGGGCTCGTCCCGTTAATAAATAGATGAATAACAATAATTATTATTATTAGTAGTTAAATGACCCTTTGACGATCGTTGGGAGCAAATTTTTTTAAACAAATAGATTTTTTAAAAAATTGAGCGACAAAGAATTGATAACGATTTAATCCAAACCATACTTGGGAGCTCCGGTCTTCACACAGTGGACGGCTCCTCTGTTGTAGTAGCATTGGGGATTCGAGTCTTTGTCGCAATCGTAATCGGGCAGGAAGCGACCCTTGTCGGTCAGGGCGTGCTCCAGGGTGCACGGACAGAGGGACAATTCGGCAGCGAAGTTTTTCAAGTATCTGTCGTTCATCGTCCACTTGTCGCAGAGCTTTTTCGGCCACTGAGAACCGTAAAGGCGCTCCCACTGAGGTCCGAAGTACCAGCCCAACGGAATGGGTTTGCTCCACAGTACTCTGTACAACCAAATTCAAATAATCATCAACCATCCAGCAATTATCACCGTCGGTAATACAGAAAAAAAGTAACAAGGCTGTGAATTGGCCGGTCGCGTGTTTACGTGATAACACAGTACATTATGATACCAGTGCGATAAAACGTTTTCTGTCCAGTGCGAGTTTGCAGCACGAGCTGAGGGCGAGAGTTGCAATTGCACGAATTAAGAAAAAGTTTTTCGTACGAGTACCGTACAAAGTTTTACTCAACAAGGTGTAAAAACTGCAATTTTCGCACCGAGTGAAGTAAAAAAGATTGCATGCGTTTATCGCTGTAATATTTTCTCTTAGTATAAACTCACGGAGTAATGTCGTATCCCGAATGCTCGTCCGGCTTCGTCAAATTAATGTGAATGAATCCGAAGTGCATATCCAGTTGATAGGGGTTCTCCCTGTTTCTGTATGTCGCAGGTACGATCGGATACTCGCCGCTGTTCGCCCAATTATCCTGTAACGCGCAGCAAATATAATAGGAAAGGCCGAGACGCCTGTGCAATTTTATTGTAACATAAGGTAAACGGCCCAGTTTCCGCCGCTGTCCCAGTTACCGCCATTAATCGCAATTTATACTAATAATAAATACAGTGTACGTTAAATACAAACGAAGTTGACGGCATGGGAAAAGCGGTTTACTCTTGATTAATGCCGCAATACGTATATTTTAATAAAATATTCCCTTTAACAATTGAAGGTGGCGGAAACTGGGCCGTTTACCTTAGTTGCCAAAGATATAGAGACACGATACTGTTGTCCGGTAAAACTGCGACTTTCTTTTTGTCGTAATTTCTATGTGTTAGATATGTAAGGATGCGTTGGGTGTGCAAAAGGCGAAAGCCGTAAATTAGAAATAAATAATATTCTATAAGACGGTTGCAATTATCACCCTGAAGATATTGACTGAAGCACGAGGCTAAATTTCATCAAGTTATAACGTGAAAACTTCTCTCAGAGAATAAAATTCTGCAAGTGAACAATTATTTTTTCGTCCCAAAGCAGTGCATTCCCAAAGACTTTCCGGAGATGGAACTGGATGTCACGCAGATATCTTCAGGGTAATTTGCAATTGATCTTCAAAAAGAAGACCCACCTCCAAAAGGCTGATATACTCCAGCTCAGGTCTTATGGACGTCTCCCTGTATCCCCAGAGAGATATCCGAACCGCCGCCGCCGTGTTACTCGTCAGATTGTAAGCGTTCCATGTTATCTTTATTTCTCGTGGATTACGCTCGTGAACCGCTTTCGTATCGAAGAATATCTTTTCCGTCGCGCTCGACGGTGTCTCTGCGAATAGAATTGAACGTCGTTAATTTTTTTTATTATTAATCTCACAGGAAAAAAAAACAAACGTTGAAATGAAAAAAAAAAGAAAAATGAAAATTGAAGCTTTTACCGATGAAGAATTTGCCCTTCCAGTCGTATCTGCCGCTGCCGATCGCTATGGCGAAGGGTACGTATCCTTCGGCCATTACGAAGGGTTGTATGCAGATGGCTCGGTTCCTGTCGATAACCGTTCCCATCACGTCTTCGGTGTCGAATCTGCACGTCACCTTGTCGTCCGGCTCGAAACAGGGACCAGTTATATTCACCACAGTGCCACCCAGCATGTTTCCGCTCTCCGGTGCGAATACCAAGGGCAAATGTGCACCGGCTGAAGATCAAAGAAGGAACCTCGATTAACAAACATCCGGATGACGATCGAGCGAAGCACTCACCGATGTCCTTGTTGCAAGTGCCCAGCATTATCTTCTCGTCGATCCTGAAGATATGGCGACCCGGAAAACCGTTCGCCCAACCTCTGCTCGGCAAATCTCGAACGGTGGACATTTGAGAATAGGGCTTGTATTCGTAACTCTGAGTGCCGTTTCCTCCATTGAAACCGATCTGACGATAAGACGTTATTACATTGATTAATACACTTAAAAACTTAAATACCACAGAAATTATACGGACAAATTTTATATATAATTCGAGTCTTTCTTCAAAATTTCGGCCCACCGAAAAATAAAAAATGGTGTCCAGTAAAAAGTCCATACGAAATTCAAGGACATTCAGGGACGATTTCCAGGACATTAATTTTTAAAAATTAGAATATGCATATCGCGCGCGACGTTCGAAATAAGGTTTAGGAATCGATTCAGAAAAAAACGACTCGCTATGCACGAATGTATGTTAGGGTGTTCCACAAAAAGGACATTTTTTAAATTTTTGGCTCCCACTTTTTTAAAGTCTAGATTTCGATCTCAAATTGAACCTCTCGAAAGGTGGTCTGTAGCAAAAAATTCTAAGAGGTGCCGCATTCGACGTTTGTACCCAAAAAATGTGGCACCTTTTAAACTTAATTGTCAACGACCGCCTTTCGCGAAATGTTTTTTTGGATCGAAATATATAATTCTACGGAGTGGGAGATTAACTTTTTGTAATTTTTTGTAGTGAACCCAAAATACATATTTTTAATAATTTTTTTTTATTTGTAGTCTTTTGTGTTTAATACAAAAAA
>JAPYZD010004227.1:0-16769 GCA_030522725.1 Ichneumoninae sp. B BG-2022a
GAATAACATTATGGGATCATTATTATGGACGAACAATCTTATCAGCATCTTCCATATGCTTGATTTTTTCAGATTTTTATCCGATCGAGAAGTGTTTGTTATTCTCTTTTATTCCTCTCAAACTTAGGCGGCGTCAGTCATTGCGCTAGTATTATCTTAAATACGGAGCAAAACAAATCTGCATAGGAGTGTCCGGCGTCGTCGAGCATTGGTACTGTTATCTTCTGCCACAGTAGGCGGCGTTGATTGCTTTATCCTTCAGATAGTGCTTGCTTCCGTCGGAGTACTTTATTGCGTTACACGCCCTTTGTCACTATTGCTGTTCGAGTTATTACGATGTGGCGCTCCCGTTTCAACGATGTCCACATAGTTTCAAGTACCGATGATCGGTGGGTGCTCTTTCTTGGTACAAACTCGCAAATCTTCTTGCACATTCGAGAACAGCGATGTCAATTTGTGCGCGTATACCGACTCAGCAGATTTATCGAAAATGCGGAAGCGTTTCTACAGCTCTGAACTTTTCGTTTTGGAGCTTCCGCCTATCATCAGCGTTTGTCATATACAGAATAAATATTCATATTTTTTGTTTCGTTTCTTCAACCGTCCATCCCGCAGAAACGCTTTTAAACGAAACATTTTTGTAGGTGCCTATATTTTTTTCCGAATTTTGGTTGCATTTATTTTTTTCGATAAAAATATTTGAAACAATCTCTGTCCCTCCGGGTCTTCCTTCGGAGCTGTTTTCGCGTCATTGCGGAGCATCTAGTTGGAATCCAACTTCACAACCTTCGTCGAAGGACCGCTTTTCCGTACTAGTATGGCAAAGTACTACATTAACTCAGTCGCGCCACCACCGTGCCTCCTGGCAATATTTTCGTATCCCGGGTTTACACAGCACGGATCGGCCTCGCTAAATTATTCGTTTACCGAGTTGCCCAACGCAAACGCACGCATAATTGAACGAAATCGTTGGGACGGCGACGATACTTCCTCGCGAAAGTTTCAAGGTCGAAAAAAGTTGAAGAGTCACGGAGCCGTAGTTCATGTCTCACGAGAGAGTACGGTCAGAGAGGTATAAATAATTGTTAACTATCGAAGAAAGATTGACAAAGGGAAACTTCGAACGAACAACCGACGGCGTTTCCTCTAGCGCCGAAGGTTCAATCGTACTTTACTGAACTTTCGCACTTCACGCTCTGTCGAACGGGTTTTAAATTTCAGACTCTTGTCGACCCGTGGGTTTAGCCGAACGAGCAGGAGAGTTTCGCCCAGGAAGAGTCGGTCGGGAGAGCCGCCATGCAGGACTTTGCTGCCGTTTTCCAAACGCCCGCTTCTTAAGAATTTTCTTCGTAGTATTTTTTACTTCCACTTTATTATACAAACTTTCCCCCGTGACTATCGGATTACAACATTGTTCCCAACGAATTGAGGCACCCGCACCCAGAAAAAAAGATTTATTCAAATCAAATAAATTTCGATCTTCGAATGACGTTTATTAAGATAAAATAACTGTTTCGTTGCCGTAACAAAATCTGTATTAGATTCAAATAACGCCTTTTCTTTACTTTCAGTAAAAAACGTGTATTCGAAGTGACTATTTATTGATTTGTACTTTAAAATAAATGTTTATTCGACACAAAGAAATCGAATCATTGACAATACGATTTTGAATAGATATTTATTCGCCCCAAAGAAATTATATATTTGGCACCAAGACAAAACATGGCTATTATCCGGCAACGCGCATTATAGAGTCGTGAACATGTCAATAAAAAGAGTAATACCATCAAACAAATAAATATATTAGAATTTAATAAACGCTCTATTATGAACCAAATAAACATTTTTCTTCGTCCCTAATAAATTTTCTTTGATTGGAATAAACTTCTTTCTGGGTGTGCAGTCACGATATTCCCCGAGCTTTTTGATTTTCTCGTATCCCTGGTCGACGGGGAAGACGGCGATCAACAGAGCGCGCTATAGTTTTTCATGCATTTATGAATGTTATTTCACCCAGAAAAAAAATTTATTTGACGGCTAACGTTTATTTGGTTTAACTAAAATATTTATTTGATTTAAATAAATGTTTATTTAAATTAGGTAAATAGTTACTTAAATGAAATAAATATTTATTCTAATCAAATAAATATTTTACTTAAACCAAATAAACGGTGACCTTCAAATAAATTTTTTTCTGGATGTTCTCGTGATTCCGAGAATAGGAAAGTTGATCGCTTGTGCGTCTCTTTTTTTCTATTTTCCAGCCTTAATGGCTAAATCCAAATCGCCGTCGGCTAAGTGCCTCGTTATTCCCATAGCGCTTCGGGGTGGCAGCGAAGAAATGGCGATATTGCCACAGGCGAAACAAGGGGAGTATGCCAAGACGTCGATACTCTTGTGCCCTCGGCGTCGCAGGCGTAGCTTTCGACCATCAGTTCGATCGTCCCTGGTGAAAATTTCAGAGTATCTTTCCATGTAAGCAGCCAATTTATATGGCTCGCCGATCATACCAATACCGAAATTATCGAACTGTGTGAACACAGATGCACGGTGTTCAGAAATAAGCAGGGTCGACCTATTACTTTACCGTTGATTCGCGTCTGTTACATTTTATTGTCGTTTTTCATCGTCCTACGATACCTCCATGATCGGTTGTTACATGAGATTAATAGTTCCTCGACATCAAATCTTCTTTATTTCCATTTGTTCAAGTAACCTTACAAGGTCGTTTGATCAAAGAGAAATCCCATCCAGGTGAGCGTTCGTCTGGCACTGGCTCGAGACTGCTTCTATAATGGTAAGCGAAACGGAAACACTACGAGTGCGCGAGTAACGTATACAGTCTGAAAATCAAGTTTACTAAGCTCTGTGATATGTGACTTGTCGACAGGTGCTTTCAACAAACTTCCAACAACGTGACCCCGTAACTCTGTTGCGATCCGCGGGTTTTGGAAGTTATTATTTAGTTCGTTGGATCAAGTGCTCGGTCGCTTTCGAATTGAGACTGATCGGTGACCGACGTTATTCGATCTCAATCTTTTACCTATCGATAGTCCAGCTCTCCTTCCCTGGTAGAAATTTTCGAGTATTCAGAGCTCATAGCAACCCGAAGGGATTTTGCAAATCAAATGTTATACATATATGTAACAAAATGATATACCTCGTTTGGGAGACATATTTATATCTGTACCACTTACAACTCTATCAGAAAACATCTCTACCATATTAAAACTCTACCAAAATCTCTACCACTCAAGAAAAAACTATCGCCGAATTTTTATTTAAATTCCTAGAGAGTTCAATTTTTATTCCGGTAAAGTTTTATATAAATTTGGAAAGAGTTTTATATAAATTCGGGGAGAGTTTTTTCTTCAGTGCACACCCATACAACGCGTTGGAGTTTTCTCATTTGATAGATATTTCTCGCTCCTGTCTGGATGCCTGACACAAGCCGTACGTTTCAGGGTCTGATGGCCACTGGGAGGAATTTAATATAATTTTTTAAACCAAAGCTTTTCCGAGTAAGGTAAATTTCCCCATTCCCGAGCCCTATAAGGCCGACCGGGGAAAAGAATGGCGTTGTCAAACGTGCCGAAAGTTAATTCGAGGATGATTGTCACATCAATCGATAGCTTTAACCATAAACTTTCCAAAAAACGTCAAGTATTTTTCTAGATAAAGAGTAATAACGCCACACTAGTGAATGTGCTATCGACCGACCAGCTGTGTCGAATTTCGACCAGGCCCCCATTAACGATCACCTTTTTTTACAGCATGAATGACAAAGGATCTCTGACATTAAAAAAATTTGGCTGCAATAAGACGTACAAAACTCTTGCGTCAATCGAAAACTGTGGATTTCGTGATGAAGGTTTGAAGTTATTTTAAATATATGGGTACAGTAATTTTTTCGATATGTATCATGCTATATCGCTTAACACAGTTTGACTGTTCTGTTATCCGAATTTTCGTTAACCGGAACGAGTCCCAATTGGTTCTGATAATCGAGGTTCTACTGTACTCTTCGAAGGCTTCTCCACCTTGCGGAAGTGCATTAAATCGGCTCGCCGGAATATTCGATTGGTGAGGTACAATTGAATACATATTGAATAATACATAAACAATTATATATAGCAATGAAAGTTATCGAATCGACGCTGCGTTGTTAACAAATCCGTGGTAAAATCCAGACAGCGGGAATCCGGAAGCGATCGCAATTAGTGGGTATATTCAACTGTGCGGCAATGCGTAGGACAGCAAAGCCACCGAGAAAAGCTTGTGAGCCGAGCGTCAAAACCAGCATGTCTATCGCGCAATGTCACGCCTGACGCCCGCGATTTAATGATGCGTGACTGATTAACAATGACGATATAATATATCATTGAAACGCGGTATATCGTTGCGTTCCAGTTTGTGTCGACTCTGATGCATCGGAACGGATGTGCTTCGTCATATCGACAGAAAATAAATTCTAATTAAAAAATACAAATCAATGAGTATTCAGTAGTACAGAACGACGCAACGAATCTTACTCCCAGAATTACGTATAATTATTCAGAAATTATATTCTTGTTTTAAACATTTTTTTTATTGACTGGCCGACTTCGATTTACCTGGCTTCCGTATTGTAATGAACAGCGGGGCAAAACGGACAATTAAAAATGAAAAACTTTCGAGTGCACAGTAAAATAGGCACCAACGTTTCTTGTCCCCAAACGTTCACAATTCTCTTCATGTTAATTTTACGAATATTTCTTGTAAAATTAACAACAAATTAATTGTAGACGTTTGTGGAGAAAAAAAAGTTGATTAAATGTACAAATCTTTTTTACTGTGTAGCTTAAATGAAAAACAGTCTCGTCTCAGGTAACGGTCCGTCTAACCCCGCCCTCCCCTATTGCCCAGACCGTTTATATGTATTCTGCTGACCTCGATTGACTATGCTGTTGGGGTGCTGTACAGAGGAATTATGGTGCACGAATGATGGTTCCGGGAAGCGTCTCTACTGAATTGATATATTCTGTACAAATCCGTTGAGTCGAAGGTTTCACAGAAAGCCCAGACCAGTTCTGTGGGTCGTAATGCCGTAGATATTACATTTCAACTCACGAAACTCACCTCCATCTTAACAATCATCTCTCCCTCGAGTAATACCTTTTCGTAGAACTTTATCTCTACAGTTGCCTAATAGTTTTTCATTTGTTGCAGACTGGCTAAGCTCGCCTTGGTCGAGACTTATGAAAATATTGGACCGATCGACATCACCTTCACGATATTCGTTTGGATTGCATTCGCCTCCACCGTGACGACACCGGTGCTCTACGCGTCCTGGCAGATGAGCAGGTACGTACTGTTTCTTTATTTATTTGCTACAGTTTTTTTTTTCTCCAAATTAATCTTCAGTTAAGGGCATGTGGTACAGACTTAGTCCGCAACAAATCGCCTTCCGTGTTTTCTACAAAACGATTGATACGACGAGCAAATGCAAATTAGGTTTTCATAATTGTATCTATTGCCTACAAAAACCTAAATTGATTTTAGAATTGGCACGTTACAGCGCAGCGTTTGTCAAGTGGTATGATGCACCGAGCCTCATGCATTTTGTATCGTACAGAACTGCCGATGAATTTGCAGACATTTTTCGTGAAAAGGAATTTTCTTTTCCGTGAAATGTTTACAGAATAAATGATCACCGACATTCGATATTGGCGCCTGTGAGTTGTGACCTTTCTGCGAAAGAATAGGTGAAGCATACGGTATGCGGATTGATACGAACCCGGAGCGCATCTAGCGATGTGACACGTTTAGAGAATTTATCTTGGGCAGCTCTTTCATGTTGACGTTTCATTGAATTCTCTCAGTCACGTTGAATCGTGGAATACCCGTTTCGGAAGTTATATTAGTAATAAAAAAATAAAAGAAAATAAAACATGATACTATACAATGCTTTAGAACCTTCAGGACTATCGCTGTACGCATCGAGTGGCGGAGCTTGAATGTCTCTTTTTGCTCATCGATGTTTCTGTGAAAAACGTAGAATCGCCGATGCCACGCGGCGATGAGGATAATTCGCTGGCTCAGTTACATACAATGGGGCTCGAAGCTCTCTCACGTGGAAGAAACTGTGCGAGTAACGTTGGTCCGTTTTTTCCCTCTTGTGTCGACGGGCAAAAAAAAAATCATTTAAAAAATATTTTTCTCCGGTCCTCGGTGTTGATGTGCAGTCACCAGAGGGAAATAATCCGATTGACTCTGTAGGATGTTTCGTCGATCCCAGCGAGTCATTCCATGATCTGTTACAAATGCACAACTTTGCTGGCGCCAGGTCATTTATCAACTTTTATAATTCGTTGAAGAAAAAAAAAAAAAAAACCTTTCGGGGTGAAATGGACAGTGCAGAGAAATGGCAGAGACCTTCATTTTACCGCGACGCAAATAAAACAATGCTCAATATTTCCTCGTTTTCATCTGTAAGGGGCGTACATAGGATTTTTCGTATTTCTCGCCTCGAGGTATTAAGGAGCGCAGTGTCGTGTTGGCCGACCCACTTTCGAGTTCGACCGACGATTTAAATGAATAATTCATGGGGATTGCATCGTCGCGGCAAAACTAAGTGCTGCGATAAATTGAGTACAGAGTGGGATGAAGCGGGCGAGTCCATGGGGGCGCGGAATGCGTTGATTAACGATGTCCGACTAAATACCCCCAACCCCTTAATTCCCCTCTCCCTCTCTTAACCCTTTATTAATTATTTTTCGTCCCTATAGCGAGGACACTGCAGGATCCTCCTGCATCCCCAGCGCCGCGACCCTGTACTCTTTGCATGTATTTTACTTTGATGTATTTTACTATTCACGTATTCCACTATATACGGTAAGATTTACGGAGACATCAATATGTGAATAATCCCCAGTTTCGAATAGTAATTGGAGGACGAAGTGGAATAATTACGTTTTTAATCTGACCCATCTCGAATTTCGCTATGTATCGGCCGCTGCACGATTTATGGCATATCGTTATTATTCCCTTACTTCGCGCCCACAAATGTTTCAAATTATTTTCTAGACGCATATAAAATGCACCAAGTTAGTTTGGTATAAACTCATCTTCAGCCATAAATTGTGCACGCTTCATAATTTTTTGCTATAGGCGATTTAACTGGGTAGACTAAAAATTTGTAAAATCATACAGTTCCATAAGTATACACATAATCCATAAAGTACACCCAGCAAAATCATTTATTTGACGGGCGTTCCGAAAATAATTATTTACTTAAACCAAATAAATATTTATTTTCGGGGCGCCTGTCAAAGGAATGATTTTTCTGGATGTACTAAACGCGTAAATAATATAACTCGTCGTAAATCATGTGATGTTGGGCTAAAAATACCATTCTATCTTATAATAAAACCGTTCGGTGGACTGAAGTGCAGTATTATAGGCGTTGTGAGTTCTCCTTTGTCTAACATGGGCGCAAATTCAACAATAGTCACTGACACGGCAGCTCAAGACAACAGGGATTAAAAGTGTTTATATACCGCGAATTCCATAAAATACTGTATCAAATTTCCGGATTGCCGTTCAACACGAAAGAGTCTGGGAACGATTCCTTAACTGTGGCTGCAGCGTCACATGACTGAATAGTTTCGTCGCTTTATTTTGTCGTCCCATACAGTACAGGAAAATTTACCAGATTTCCGATATGTCCCGCATTTCCCATATCGTCTGAAGATTATTCCCAAACTATTTTAGATGATATTACTATATTTTTCTCTTCGTGTACTATTTACGTACTTCACTGAGCGTTTGCCAAAGTGTACTTTTTGTTTTTTTTTTGAGATGCATACTCGGCCGGGTTATATCTGCATCTTGAATAAAAAAATATCAGTTATTACGAATTTAGTTTTTTTCTTTGTTGTTCATAAATAATTAATTCGTAACTCGTGATCCGTCCGAAGAGCCTTTGATTTCTTAATTACTCCGTTTTGCCCCGGTGCCCCGAAAATCCGGTGAGTTCGTCTCACCGTAGCCTCTTCGGCCGGAAATGTGAAATCCGAGTGGCGATCGATGGGCCATCGTGAAGGATACGAATGGAAGTTTTGACAGGGTAGATAAGTTGATTTATGACCCGCACCGAAGACGGGAATGAAGGACGCGTTCCTCGATCCATTATATATCGAATCGAAGTAGAGTGGTCACACTCGGAGGTGAATATGTGTAGTTGCCCATTGTATATCTCCTCGCGACAGTCTCCAATCCTACAATTTTTGCTCTGCTTTTTTTATCGTGCACGTGCAAAACATCGCAAGGTAAACTCTTCCCGTTTCACAACGAGATGCGCTGGGATAAAAAAAATTAATAAAACAATAGATAGTCAACACATGTGCTTCATTCGCCGAGACACCGCTTTACACGCCTTAGCTGAGAGGGTTGCAGCGTATTTCGAGGGTGAAAATATCTCTAGTCTCATTTTATGTTATTTTTTATTAAGAAATATTTACGAAAGGATTAACCTGCATCGGCGGCTTCCTGAAAAATCCATTCCATTTATGCGAGGTTGCGAAAAGCGGGGCACTGCTTCGCGCTGCGGTAAAAACGTAATCATAACGGACGTTGTAGTTCAGGCGTTAGAGCTGCCCCGTCGATGGAATGAGTTTGTAAGCCCACGTGCGACTTTCCGGTAGAACGATCGCGGAATCCCCGGTGGCAATTCGTGCGTATAAAGGTCAATGAACTCGCGGAAAATGAATGTCAGCGTCGGTGGGTTATGCGATTAATGCATGCGTGGGCAGGGGATCCAAGCACCCTTGGGGGAAATGTACGCCTGTCCACGCTTTCTCACAGACTTACGTACACGTGCCGCATGGCCAAACGGCAGAAGGGAAAAAAGGTACAAAAGGTAACAGACAGTTCATTGACGCGAACTTAGTCTCGCCATTAGCTGTACCAGAACCCTACCCTGAGAGAGTTCGTTGGTTATAATCCCTATTAAAACATGGGAGAAAACTTCAAACAGCATAGTAAGCTGGAAACATTCCAGCACTTTGGAGAATTTCCTCATACTGTTGAGTGTAAAAGTACTTTGCGATTCAAGCGCGGTACAGTGAACTTTGTACGCACGCTGTGAAGCGAGTGCAACTTGCTTCAGAGGCCGCGTATGATGTTCGCTACACCGCACTATTATCGTGTAATATTTTATGTAACGAATGCTACTTCATGCCTACTGATTGTCGCGTTTTACGGCCAGCGTGCATAAAGTACGAGCAGCGGGCAATAAATTCCAGAAATCGTAGGGGAGACCGGGGCAGAATGGCACAGCGGGGCAAAATGGGACAGTGAGAGCAAAACTCAATTCTCCAATAATTTTTTGATGCCCCATTTTGTCCCAACGATATATCTACATTGTCAAACCCGTTTTGCCCCACGTACCATCATCGCCACCATCCCAAAGTTATTGGAGAATTGCGTTTTGTCTCATTATCCCATTTTGCCCCGGTGTGCCATTTTGCCCCACTCTCCTCTACACAGAAAAAAATAAACAAAGAAGTAAATACGTTGTTTCAAATCTACTCCGAATTCGTACAACTTCATACCGGATTGAAACGATACTATGTCACCTTGACAGTCTTGCTGTCGTTGTTTCAATATCATACGGAATTGTGAGAATTGAAAGTAGAATTGAAACAAATCTTTTTTCTTCGGCAGCCCGCAAGCGAATTTTTTTTTCAGTGTACGCAAAAATAAATCGGACGCAAAGGAGCCGATCTTCCGGGAATTTACTAAACTCATGGCTGCAAAGCGCCACTTAACCAACTAAATTCCCTAAATTTCAAATAGTTAAAGAAACTCGTGATTCGTTGTACAAGTACTTATTTTTCCGGTCTTCTTCACGACACCGGCCAATACAGTTTTGAATATGTATTCAGAGGATTACTACAATGTAGTGAGATCAGAACATCGGTATAATTCATATCTGTCCTCCAGCACATTAAAACCACACGCAGAGTAAAAACATACGTATAGCTTGAGTCGCCAAAAAACCGTAACATTATTCGATTGTTATGTCAAGTCGAGAGATTATCCCCATATTCTTCTCTCCGTGTAGCGAGAGCGACAGTATTGGCGGAGCCAGTATTGGCACAGCGTCGGGGAAATAAAAGTGCCAATGAAAATATTTACAGGTACAAAATATACTTGTAAACTCTGCACGAATAAAAATAAAAGTATACTGGAAACACAAAACCACATTCCGTCAGACATGGTCAAGTTTTACTGGGTATTCGACATTTCCGTAGAGTCGTTAATAATTAGTACGCTCTGCTGGGATTTTCGTCCGTGCCGTCTCGTCGCGCGGTATAAAATATCCTGAATATTCTATGTCCATTGTTTCATACTATTCCCCCGTAATTATTGTACTTTTCATAAGTGAAATTTCTCACCTTGCATGGTATAAAATCGTATATACATTCCGCGCAGTTTCGAGTGTTGGACAAGAATGGAACGTGTATTTCACCTCTGAGGTCTGAAACTTCACTGCGTTGATGAATTCCACCGGTGGGATTATGTCAATGGCCTAATTCCATAAGGGCGTAAAGTCTGTATATAAGCATAGCTCATATGCGCTTTCGGCCTTGGACCATCGTTGTATGCTTTGAACCTCGAAGTTTCAGAGTCCGTGACGATAACGCCATTACAGTTTTTATTACCGACCGGGGGACTTCACCAGCCCTTGACGACTTTTTTGTTCTCTTTACACACCTACGGCAGAGGCCCACGTATCAAGTCAAGTGGATACGCTGATATTGTCTTGCTCGTCGATAATTCGCTATCGTGCATATCGCAGATCCTAGCATCAATGACGATTTAGCGGGCTGGATACTGTCGCGTAATGTTGACGGCGACTTTCCGAAGCCCGGTGATCGGTGGCTACACAGTGAACGGGGCACAATGGGGATGCGTGACTAATCGAAGGATACGGATAATGGGCTCGGGAACGGAGGCCTCGGATTAACACGTCGTAGCGTATATGCAGGATCAACTTGTTCGACACGTATCGCGTACGATATGAAATTTGTATGAAAAACCTCCGAGAGGGCGGTGCAAATTTTCCGACTCTATGCCCGTACGGGCTTAGAAATCCGACTATTCGTCGGGTGTAGACGGGGGGAATAAAGTTACTCTCGTATGCAAAATCTTCGCGGTCTGACAAACAGCGTTTCTTCCTCCGCACTGAGCAGAAAATTAAACGCAGCGGGGTATGATACTGTTTGCCATAGATGTATAATACTGCTCTCGCGCATTAATCGCGTTTTTTTTGCGGACGACACGAGACCTCGAACACCGGACCACAAAACATGTCGCGAAACTGACCACCGTTCTCCATTTCGGACGGCGCGTTTTATTTTTATTTTTATTCATATTCATAAAAATGAGGCGCCTTCAATCGCACACCGTTCAATCGTACACACGTTCATTCTTACGGACAGAAATCGTACACGGCCAAAAATGTTACATACGTTCACAACATCGTTCAAATGTACACCGCAAATATCTTACACTTGCCCAACCCTCGGATCAAAAACTGTACACCGCCATTTCTTTACACCACAAAAAGTTGTTACACATTAGTAACTTTACACCGTTTCATTCTAACACGTGCGAAACCTTACAACTTTAAAACTTGACAGATTCAATTTTCTTCACATGCGTAAGCTTACACATATATTATAGTTTGCGAAAGTGCGTGAACGTAGTAGTGTCACGATTGACGTATAAGTGGCTCTGCATCGTGCCCTACACTACATTCGTCGCGTGTTCATTGACTCCGATCACCCGTCGCAAGTCGATAGACTAAATGATCGCAGTTTACACTATGCGTGATTATCTTTTGAGTGAGCAACTTTCCGACGGTTTTGAAATATTCGGAGAACTTCGCAGAATCGGCATGCACGCTCTTTTGCCGTACGCAAGATCAAGAATTTTTTATATCTAACAAAACGGATGCTGTAAAGATTTCAGCGGCCATGTTGGTTTCCGCGACAGTTTATAATATTCGATTTTCATTATTTTTGGGATGATTCCGACTAAAATTCGAGTGCACGCCGAATCGCTTATGTTATTAATACGCGTCGTATAGTAACGATGAATAGTGGAAACTAAGAAATCGCCTATTTTCGTCGGTAAAACAGGAAGGTCCAGCAGCCCCTTAAGAGGCTGAGAAGAGAGTATTTTTTTATCGGGAAGTCGATAAGAATTTTTTTTTTCGAGTCGTCAATAAGAATTTATTTTATATCACTCAGTGTAGAAACCTCATTTTCACACCGTGTAAAAATGGGGGGGTGTGCGAAAATTGTTTTCTAAACTCGTGTGACTGCAACGCTCGGCTTCAGCTCGTACTGCAAACTCACACTCGTCGAAAAAAATTTCACGCACTAGTATCGTAATGTACTATTCATAGGTCCATAAGTATTGTTTTTTAACCCGCCATCCTTACGTCCGTTCGACGATTTCATTACACGATCGTTATTTGGACCTGTTGCAGGTCAACGAAGGAACGTCTTCGCGATTACTTCTGCTGTTCGGGACGTCGTCCGATCGAGATCGCCGAGGATACAGCGAGTGTCCGCTGCCAGGAAACACCCCGCCGAGGCAGGGGTGTCGCTAACGTTGCTTACACGCGAAACTCTCGTATCGGAAGCATCACTGGGAGTAACCGCCTCAGCGGAAGCTCACGGGGAAGCCCAAGTTTGCACAGTCCCGTTATTAGATCAAACAGCACACCCCGGACGAACCTCGTTCCGTAGATACGGCACACTCTAAGCCCGTTCGTGAAGGTCGCATGCATGCTCGCCCAGGCGAATGCGTGGATTTTCACGTGAACAAAATTGATCGATCTATCACGCGAGAACAAGCGGGCAGGGACGATTCGAATTTCCAGATCATTATTCGATGTGGACACTTCCGAAATTAATATCAGTCAATTTATAACAGAGAATTCGAGAACTACCCGATGGTACCATTAAAATTAATCGCCGGTGCGTTTGAATGCGTCGTACTCGTGCAATCAAATTAAGTGCTCAGCCAGTAGCTTCGCCATCGCAGAAGCCATTTCGGATATTATGTCCCAGCGATTGTATCAAATGTGAATTTCATTTCGGCATGTCGAACGTGTGAGTACGGAGTCGTCGAATGGAAACCTGCTACAGAATCATTAAAAAAATCGGCAGTTTCAATCATTTGTCGTTGAACGAGAGTCATGCAAGGCCATGGCTAGCTTGGACGATCGAAAATACGCGACTATGACGCGTTGAAACAGGCTCAACAATTAACTTTTATATGCTTTTTGATCGAAGGTCAATTGTTTTAACGACAGTGAATATTCTTAATTTGGACCGTTGACAGAGAAACGTAAATTTTCGAAAATTGTACGGCAACGTGTTCGGCCGATCTGAATGTGTATTGTCCGCGCGAAAATTAAAGCTCACACACCATGCACATTCGAATGGTAATTGAGATATTTTTTTTCGTAAATAATTTTTAGCGCACAATGTTGAAATTTTAGATCGGTTCAGGAAATGATCTTTATTACACACAAGAATATTTTTCAAAGTGAACTAACAAGGTGGGTGTTTCGTACACCCAAGCGGCTGTGTCAGGGCCGTTGAATTGACCTTTTTCCGCTTTTGAAAAAGAATTTTAACAGCACAATCAATGCAAAAGAACAAAAAAAATTGACCGATCCCGTGAAGTGGGACTTCTTCTCTTGGCACCCGAGGATAAACTATTTGTGACGTATATTACACGGCCGACAGCGATCGAACCTACTATATTTAATAATACGCGGCACGCTAATTTCGTGCCCATGAGAATATCGTAAAATTCTAAGCGTTTAACATTTAATCTGACATTATTAATTAATCGATCGTCCGTCTATGCATACATTAATGACCGAATTAACTCGCTTTAGTGAAGTTAGCTCGCTTTAGTGGAGTTCGACGATTTAGTGGAGTTCGACGGTTTAGAGTTGAAATTCGGAATGAATATGTCAGACGTCTATACACCTATTGAATTATATAGTATCTCTGTGCTTTACTGGCTATATTAATCCTACATCGCTACATACATGTCTGATTCTATGCGGGCCCGTCTGCTAGCTGGTCTCCATAAATTCGTTATTGGACGGGTGGCGCGCAAGTGACAGTCGCGTCAAGTACTGGGAGCCCACTTAGGGTAAATTTGCTCACTAACCGCTTTAGTGCAAACAGCCATGACGAAAAGTCCGGCTGTCAACCCTTTCTCCGATTTCAAGAGTAGACCGAATTATAGGGTAGGGGAAAGTGGGGCAAAATGGAACAGCGGGGCAAAGTGGGACGGCGGGATAAACCTCAATTTTCCAATAATTTTTGGCTGCCCCATTTTATCCCAATGATACATCCGGATTTTCAACTCCATTTTGCCCCACTTACCATCACCGCCACCACCCGAAAGTTATTGGAAAATTGCGTTTTCTCCAAATATCCCGTTTTGCCTCACTGCGCCATTTTACCCCTCTCTCCCCTAAGTCGGGGTGATATGGCCATGTTTAAAAAAATAATTAACGTTTCGGGGTTTGACGTTAAAAAATTCTTTAAATTGTGGTTGTAACCAACCCTAGAAACATCGAACTAAATTAATTAACTCAGAACTTTCGATATTTTCGATGCGCGATTTAATTGGAACACTATAACTAAATATTCGCGATCGGCAATATCACCCGAACACTACGGGTGATATGGGTATAGTAATAATAGTAGTCGGTTAGGCCTAGAGAAGCATAGAGATATCGCGCAAAATATAACTTAGTATATTTTAATATTGTCTACATTAACTACAGCAAGACAATAATTACCTCCGTCAAATGTTTCAGATGCCAAACTAGAACGAAAACGGCTTTACTGGCAATATCGCCCGGAAATCGAGGAGAGATCACAATTTTCGGTGCAATCGTATTGTATCCACATATACTAAAAACTGTGAAAACGACCCCGACATTCCTTAAAAGGTATATCACGTGTGGCCCTTTTGATCGCATTGGCATATCACTTTGACTTACGGGAGACCGGGTCAAAATGGCATAGCAGGGCAAAACGGGACAATGAGGGCAAAACTCAAATTTCCAATGATTTTTGGATGCCCCATTTTGTCCCAACAATACATCCGGATTTTCAAATCCGTTTTAGCCCATGTACCACCATCACCACCATCCAAAAGTTATTAGAAACTTGCGTTTTTGCCCCGCTCTTCCCCACCCTTTTACGTAAAATTTCATTGGCGGTCGTGTAAGACAAAAGGTGTCTTGTTTCACTTGCAATTCACCTGTTGAACGTTTCCGTCATCTCGCGGGATACTCTATTGTCCACTCCCGAATACAGTTTCTGCATAAATAAGTAAACAAAAAAGAAAAAAACAACAAAGAAACCTAATCGTTTAGGGCCGATTTACAAAACAAGACTAGCTGTAAATAGATCGGTTATATGTCGTTAAGAAATAGTACATTTCGATACGAGCGCGAAAATTTTTTTCTGAAGAGTGTGTGTTTGCGGCACGAGCCGAAGGTGAGTATTGCAATCACACGAGTTCAGAAAACGTTTTTCGCACGAGCGTCGATCAAAATTTTATTTCACAAGGTGTGAAAATGGGGGTTTTCGCACGCGAGGCGTGCGCAAAAACATCCATTTTCCCACCGAGTGAACTAAATCGATATTTTGATCTTGTCGTTATCGATAAGATTGTGTAACGCCGTGATCGTCGTACGATTAAAGTGTAAGGCGTGTTTAATGATTTGTCGATAATATTAAAACTTCGTTCCAGTGTATGAAAAAAAAACAGAAAGAGAAAATTAAAAATTTTTATTCAGTATTAAGTATCGACTAATCGGGGTATATATATATATATATTTTTTTATGTACATGATTATATGTTGTTGGGTAAAAAAAAAACAAATTTATTACGCGTTGTAACGTAGAGATGATAAACCGAAAGAAATCTACAAATGAATTATTTGATAAGAGTAAATATGAGTGTTATATTTCGTGTTTGCGGAGTATTTTAGATAAACCGTCCGTTCGATGTGTAAATGGATATTAAAAGGAAATTGCATCCCTGTTTCGATGTAATTCGTTTTTAACGTGTAAAATAAATATCGGTGGCCGGGAATCAGAAGATTTACGCCCTTACGACTCCTAGTCGCCGATACACCGTACCCTCATCCACTTCCCACCGCATTCGTGACCAAATCCCACAACACGGCATAAAACTATCTGCAACAGGTAAACTAATAAAAACTTTCGACCGAAACTTTGTGAGCTCGTGCAATCATGTGACACGTGTGGACTCGTTCGCTCTGCGAATACGTCATGTCCACCCGCTCGATTCAACGCCTCACGTACCAGGAACGCAAATACACGTCGGGCATTTTATAACGTGTCGCTGGCTTCGACACATCGGTTTCTATAAACTATGGCAGAAAAAAAAATTGGAAATAAATCGTAAAGTAAGAAAGAAAAGGAAACTCCGTCGAACTCCTCGATGGGGAAGATAAATGATGAATGATAGCGGTATTAAGGTAGTACTAGCACAATAACTGACGCCGCCTAAGTTCGAGAGAAAAAAGACAAAGATTACAAACACTCCTCGATGAGAAAAAAATCTGAAAAAATTCTAGCATATAAAAGGTGCTGAAAAGGTTGTTTGTGCATAATAATAATTTCAGAATGTTCATAACAAATTAC
>JAPYZD010004228.1:0-11610 GCA_030522725.1 Ichneumoninae sp. B BG-2022a
TTCATCAAAAAATTAATTGGTTAACAAATTACCCGGCAACAAAACTTTTTTTTAATGAAAATGATTCGTTTATTTTTCTGAATACGTATGAATTTTTTCGGATTTTTGAGTAATCGTTGATTTTTTATTTTTTTTATAGAACAAAAATCAACGATTACTTAAAAATCTGAAAAAAATCATACGTATTCACAAAAATAAACGAATCATTTTCATTAAAAAAAAAGTTTTGTTGCCGGGTAATTTGTTAACCAATTAATTTGTCGATGAATTTGTTAATAACATTTTGCAATTATTATTATGCAAAATTCACCTTCTCAGTACCTATAGTATCCATGATTTTTTTTAGATTTTTACACCATCAAGAAGTACTTGCAATTGCCTCTTATTGTTGTCGAACTTATGCGAAGTCAGCGCGCAGCGAGACTTCCTCCTTAATCATTAAAAGTACACCGATGGTTCGGTGCCTTTTATCTAATTTTCCAGCCAACGGGAATCAATTTAAAAAAAAATCGATCAAGTAAAGAAAAGCCATAACATTTTCAGTCCTTTAATATGCTGCACCCTAATTCGCACAACTCGTAACCCTCGGCAGCCCGACGAGGCTTTTCATGCGCAAAGTGGTTTGGACAGAATGCCTCAGCGGCATTCACGTTCCGGATAAAGGGGTAAGTGGGCTAGTGATGCCAGAGTCGAGTAAGTCGGATGCACGTGACTCTTCAACCCCCTGCGCTGCCGCACATAAGACCGGAGCGCGGCGAGGTGGGGGGGGGGAGGGTGTTGCGCCCGAAAGAGGGAGTCCGCGCATGCGCGACGAACGAGCGAACGCTCGAGTGCTTCTACGAGAGCCAGTAATCAATGGCATGGCAGGAGTTTAAAGCCTTCCACTACGTGAAAATAAGTGCGTGACACAGTTTTTGTTTACCCTTCGATTTATCTCGTGGGTGCGAATATGTCAAATGTCATTGTTAAAAGAGGTAATCTTTACGATGATTCCGGCACGAGTGCATCGACATAGTCCGCACTTTCTCGTTTCCACCGACACCGATTAGTCGATCCGGTGAAAATTGCTCATAATTAAATGAGGCTCGCGTTAGTACGGCTGGACGGTCTGTAGGTGGTCTTCGATCAACAGGGGTTATCCGATCTCGTGCACGGGACAGCCGCAGCTCGGCCGATAGATTCAAACAAAGGTGTGACGTGAAACTCAACGACGCTGACGATAATCGGATAGAGAACAAAAGCGAGCGCAATGAGAATCGTCACTGGCACGAGAATGCTGACTCGTGAGATCGAAGACGGAGAGGTTCGGAAATGTTGGACCGGGAAAAGTGAAGTATGCATCGAGACCCGGGAGAATTATGGTACGGTGGTTTAACACATAAAGCGCAACGCTAAATTTTGCGAACGGCGGTTAATTCGAATAGCGCACTATAGTCATCGTCGTTTTCTTATTTTTTTGTCTTTTGGTTCTTTGCAATTTGTAGAGGTAATTAAGGAGAGCCGTTGAGAGAACGAAGCAAAGATTTTTCGATCAAAGTTAAAGATGGGCAGCGGGGGTGTTGGCGAGGTGCCAACGATTTTTCATCCTCGCCGATCCCGTGCTCCCAGCATAGTGCTCAGCGAGGATCAGCCTAACCACGGGCCCTACGCCAGCCCCGTCCAAGTCGTGCTGGACACCTCAGGTGCGTAGAAACCACGACCGTCCGATCGACCCTCGCGCGTCGCGCGGTAATTAATCTTATGCCCCGTTTGTCACGAAATCAAAGCTATGCGCTTTAAACGTCAGCCTAGACTTTTTTATTCGAGCCTTAATTTTTTCAAAGCCTATTATTCAATGACGTCAAATATTTTGAAGAAAAAGCAAATTATCTGATAACACTGATGCGACCTTTCGTCCAAAATATTGAAGAACCTTGAAAATATGGATTACAGTTCTTGTTACCGACTGTCTGCCTTTTTTTCTTATTTGACCCTTAATTTTCCGAGATCTGCTATTTAAGGACGTCAAAAGTTTTTAAGAAAAAGCCTATTATCAGCGTCCGCGGAACTATTGGGTGAAAACGCTAATAATCAATCACGCGCCCAAAATATTGAAGACGCATGAAAAAATGGTTTACCGTTTTTGTTACCGACTGAGTCTGCCTCGCAAGGCCCAAAAAGGTCCTCTCTGCAGCGAAACGATGAAAACATCTTATACCCAGTTTATCAAAAAATCAAAGCTATGGGCGTTTTTGAACCTTAATTTTTCATGCCCTATTGTTGAATAATAAGTCGATTTCGTCCAATATGAAAGTATTTGACGTTAATATAACAAAACGTCAAAAATTTTTAATAAAAAGCTTAAACGCTAATAATTTGTCTGGCGTAAAATATTGAAGACCCGCGAACAAAATGGATTACAGTTTTTGTTATCGACTAAGTCTGCCTCGCAGGGCCTTAAGGACACGTGAAACGACTCAGTCGGTAACGAAAATCTGTAACGAATGCGATTCGGAGACCGTAGACTTTTCGGGAAAAAGCAAAGCATTAGCGGATGCACAATTCAACACCACGTTCGATGGTGCTTCCCTTTTATCCGAAACGTCAACCGGTTTTAAATGGCATTGATTGAAAAAAAATGCATCTATCTCTCCCACACTCGTGTGTCACGTGGTACATCTTTCACATGGCCTTAAAAGTCCTCTGAATGGCACAAAGTTCCAAAAATCTTGTGCCCCGTTTATACAAAAATCAAAGCTATGATTTTTGTATAAACTTTAATCCTCACTCTAGATTATTTTTATTTGACCCCTAATTTTTCGACACCTGCTATTTAATGACGTCAAACATTAAAAAAAAAACAAATAATCGACGTTCGCAAATCTATCAGACGAAAATGCCAATAATTCGTTTTTCGCCCAAAATATTGAAGACTTTGAAAAAAAATAGATTACAGTTTTTGTTACCGACTGAGTCTGCCTCGCATGGGCTCGAAGGTCCTTCGAACGGTAAAACGGTAATAAAAAAGGCTTACGATGCAAATTGCAGGCTACTTGCAGTAGGTATAAAAAATTCGGTTGGCGGCGCGAGGGTTGATCGTTCGAATGAGCTCGTGTATTTTTGTAGCACACTATGAAAGTCCGTGTGCATCATTGAAGAAACGCCCGTACGGCCTGAGGCTGTAATGCATCCGTTCTTCCGTAGGATGCGAGCAGCAGGGCTGCAGCGTTGCCGGGGGTTGCGGTGACTCTGCATCAAGCTGCAGATCACTTGAGACCAGCGGTAGTTGCGTGGGCGGCGGAGGAGGCGGGGCTGGAAGCGGCGGTGGTGGTCAAGGACAAGGCCAACAATCGTGTCACATAGGAGCCCCTCCGGTTAGTTATCAAACTCGAAGGCACTCCATATCCCCATGTTACACATCGTGCTGCGCGGAATCTGCTAAAAAGGTACATTAATTTAATCCTCGCGTAAGCACCTATGGGCAAAACGTAATTCTCAATTTACCAAAAACATTTTTTAAATGCATCATATTTAAGTTATTGAAATCGTACAGTCACAACTTCAATGCTAAATAAATTATTAAAAAAAAAAATGAAAAATAATGAAGCGACGAAAAGGTACGGTTTAAAATAATTTTTTGCGTCGAGTTTTGTATTTTTCATTTTAAATTCTTATTTTTAAATGATTGTTTATTTTTACTTTTTTTAATTATCTTTTATTTAATCCTGCAACTCATTACCGGGGTCCGAACGCACCCCACGAGAACGCGAAAAGATGAGCTTTTTGCTGATTTTTTTTAGTTTTCAATATTCGAATGGATTTTTCATTAACTAAATGTAAATAAAATCAGATTTTTCGTACAAAAAACAAAGAAAAGCGTGGGGCGCGTACGGACCCCAGTGATGCGCTTGAAGGTAAAAAAATTAAGTCAAGAGTTGTAGGGTTAAATTTGTTTTTAATTATTGATCTGTTAAAATTTGTTTGTTTATCGTTTATTTAAAAAATTTATTTTCAAATTATTTTTTTTAATGCTATGCAGTCGCTAAAGCCAAGACAACGATTGGGTATAAATTAGGTTGATTTTTCATTTTATTTATTTAAATTCATCAGTAAAATTAGATTTTGCCGATAAGCGCTTGCAAGACCGACGGCGGTGTAACGACGTAACGGTAAAATTAATATATATATTTTTTATTTCTCAGATATATTTCGGAGTGTGCGTCACTATATGCGTGACGGCCAGCTGGGTAGGAGCTACCCATTGCATTAAATATCTGTACTATCACAAACCCGAGATCACCGCTTACTCCTCGTCGCCGAATTCGTCGGTCACCGGACTGCATCACCAACACGTAATATGCGAACTCTGCGAAAAAGCGAGATATGCGCTCCAGTGAACACGAGTCGTGCGCTGTTAGATAAGCGCCCATTGTGTAACGTTTGCTTCGCTGAATTGCAAAATGCGATAAAAGGGCCGCGCGACTGTTGCGTCGTGTTCACTGGAAAATTTATATTTAGATCTCGGTCTATTTTAGAAATTTTAATCACGAAAATCTTAGATGACCGATTTTTTTTTCTTTTTTTTCAGCTAGTTCTTCCATTCAACGCTCCGTTCTTCACAACCTGGTTTTGTACAAATTGGGCGGTGCTGTACTTTCCCGTGTACTTCTTGTGCAGAGTCGCGAAGACGAAATGCGAAAATCCAACGGAAATAATCGCAGAGAGCCTCCGCGGCTTCCGGGACAAGGGATTCACCGGCGGTCGCTTTTTGACCCGATGCAGCTTGTTCTGCGGTCTGTGGGTCGCAACGAATTACATGTACATACATTCGTTGCGCATACTGCTAGCCACGGATGTAATGGCACTTTTCGCGACTAACGTGGCGTGCGTCTATCTATTATCCTGGGTGATACTTCACGAGCAGTTCGTCGGTGTACGGGTACGAAAAAAAACACATTTTACATCGGCCCGTTCTCAATAGCGTATTAAAATTTCGTACCAAACAGTCGAGAGGATATGACAGATAGATCGATAGATTTATTCCACCGTACGGCGACTTCGCCTTATACAAAATTATCGAAAGGATTCGGTGGATGTGTTTGTTACGCTGGGAGAATATGTGACGAATTTTTTAAATTTGCAAATTGTTGCAGACAGTCGCAGTTATTCTATGTGACATTGATATTGCCTTGTTAGCTTTTTTGTACTCCGTTCGTCGACGTATGGATACAAAAAACACATCTAACATCGCCCCATTCTCATTCGTATATTAAAATTTCGTACTAAACAGTTGAAAGGAAATGGTAGATAGATATATAGATAGATGATAGATAGATAGATTTATTTATTCTACCGTATGGCGACTTCACCTTAAGGGGAAGTGAAATATCGCGGTCGGTAATGAAAACTGTAATGAACTTTTCTCAAGGGTGCTATTTTTTTTTGAGGGAAAAGCAAATACGAGCCGCATGCACACGGTAATATTGCATCCTGACCGAATTAATTTTTTTCTCAAAAAAATTAGCACCATTGAATAAAGTTAATTTGAAAATTGCAACTATCTCTCTCACACTCACGGCCCTGTCACGTGACTTTCACTTCCCCTTAAACAAAACAATCGAAAGGATTCGATAGATTTGTTTGTTCCAGTGGGTAGAATATGCTACGAATTTGTATGTTATTTGCAACACGTTTTTGTAAATCGTTGCAGATAGTCGCAGTTATTCTATGTGATACTGGTATCGCCTTGTTAGCTTATATGGATGGAATAACAGGAAGCCCGACATTGGGCGGGGTTGTCCTGGCGGCGTCCGCAGCTGCGGGATCGGCCGTGTACAAGGTAAGCCCAGTCAGGAAATTCCACTGAAACGACAATAAATAATGTTCCGTTGTAGCTTGAGAAACCGTTTTGACGAACGACTTGTACGTTTCAGGTTTTATTCAAAAAAGTCATAGGGGAAACAACGTTCGGTCAGGTGTCCCTGTTCTTTTCCCTCATCGGTCTGTGCAACGCGGCGTTGCTGTGGCCCGTTTGCGTGGCTCTGTACTTCTCCGGTGCCGAGAGCGTGCCCTGGTCCCGACTCCCATGGGCCGCCCTGCTTTCGGCCAGCATCCTTCACTTAGGTTTGATATCGTCGATTTGATAGTAAAAACATACGGACAAAAGTATATAATGTGGGATAAAAAAATCCACTTCCGGCATATTAGAGTGGCATATTGGATAACAACTTTGTAGTGTCTCGCTTGAGAAAAGCTCTTTTCCGACGTCGCTGAAATAACCACATTCTTTTGATTTGCGGAAAATCGTCTATTATTGACCAATGACCATTACAATGATATTATTACTCTGCGTATATGCGCAGTACTGTTTTATAATGTCATAGGGAATAATAAGACCCACATTTAATGACTATGTTTCAGAAATATTTTACAGGTGTCGAAAGATTATATATATTTCTGAAATAGTAGTAGTAAAAGTATTTATTGACATTGATTTGTACACTTGTGATGGTAAGACAATTTCGAACGATACAAATTACACATAATATAATGTCAATGGGTCATCGACCGGGGTCCTTCAGCCCTCTGAAATATTTAAGAAACTTTTCATTGAAATATTTTTACAGAGTATTTCAAAGTATTATTTTAATATATTTCAGAAATATTTCGTGAGATTTGAAAGATTGTAAATACATTACTAAAATGATTTCAAAATATTTCCTGCTATATGGGTTACTTCCTCTGTAAGCCATATTACACCCGATGGCGTAATGGTCATTGGCGAATATGACGATTTTGCGACGTAAGAAATGTGGTTGTTTTAACGAAGCCGGAAAAAAGTATCGTATTCTACACGGGAGTGAGCAGATTTTCACCTCACGCGATTTCAAAACGTCACGCTTGGCGAAAATAGCATAATATACTATTCATCAGGCGATGTATATATATGGCCTATATTCAACAGAGCGCATCGACTATATGTACAGGTATAGCTTACAGGTTGATATACATATCGGATAGTTCATAATGCCAGAACCCGTGCAACTAATTGATTTCTCTTCGAGTGCAGTGAAACCTCTCAATAGTCTCGGACCTTTGATCTGCCCCTTCCGTGTTCGTACTTTTAAATAGCAGAGCTGGGCAAAGTGCCAACAAATACTTCAAGTAAAAAGTACGAAGTATCACAAGTACTTGAAGTATTTCTCGAGTACTTTTTCCAAGTACTTTTCGCGATTAGGTTCGTGGCGTTACGCATTGTCTAGACTTAAAAAAGGTGCAAAGTAATTTGCACATGACTTCCGCATTTTTAAAAATCGCCAACTGAAGTCTTTGTAATTCGTCATTTTGAGGCTGTTTTTGATCCACTTTACACGTTTTTCATTTAAAAAATGAATTTAAAAAATGGTTTAAAATAAATTCTCGTTCCAATTATACTTGTTGAAAACTTAGACAGATAATCGTATATTAATCGAAACAGGATATAGTGATACTCTTTGCGTATTCGACATGCGAGCGTGTACTCACAAAGTACTTGTACATAGTACTTGAAGTACCAACAAATATTCGACGTACAAAAAAGTATTCGAAATACAAAAAAGTACTCGAAGTACTAAAAAGTACATGTGTACTTCAAGTACGTAATTGGAGCACTAAACAAGTAGCCGGTACTTCAAGTACGCAATTGGAGCACTAAACAAGTAGCCGGTACTTCAAGTACTGCCCAGCACTGCTAAATAGACATCTCGTACTTCGCCACATTCCCATTAGAAGTTTAACACACATTTTACTTTTTTCCGTGGACCAAATACGACTCTTCTAGTACCTTTATAAATAAACTTTGCTTTACGTTTTTGCAGTTGCCAATATGCTGGGCAACTTCAGCATCGCATTGACCTATGATCTGTTCATCACGCTGGGCCTCATTACGGCCGTTCCTGTGTCCGCTGGTAGGCCTTTGTTTTTTCTTATCGACTAATCTGCGAAAGAAATAAAGCGTCGACGATTGAACCGTGTCCCGTGTCTTCGCAGCTCTGGACGTTGTTCTGTACGGTGCTCATTTCGTCGGGATGAAGTTAGCAGGGATGATTCTCATTGCCGTTGGTTTCTTTCTCGTGATGTTTCCGGACAACTGGCCCGACTACATAACGCGGCTTCTTCGGTATGCATTACAAAAACTAGTCACGTCGGTTCTGTGGTATGCACTTTAGTTCGAAACCTTCATTTGTTTTATTAGCTTTTAGCCCCTTAGAAATCTATTATCCGTCCTCTATTGAAACTATATCTCTCTATTATATACTGAATCTATTTGCAAGAAGGTCAAACTGTCGTAAAAATTTTTTTTTTTTTGCACAGAAATTAGACGCAGCGCGTAGTATACTGTACATCTCTCACTACAGTAGCCTCTGCTTGACGAGAACGCCTAATACCATTACACCTCTATACTTATTCACTTTTCACGATCTGTTCGCTACTCGAGAAATTTCGCAGAAATAATTAAAATTAATTGTTTAAAATTAATGATAATTTGCATACCGAGACACGATATGAACATGAACAATGTGCACACATAATATTCTCGGTACCAGATCCGTGAAAAATCATATAGATAATGCGTATAAAATTAAATTTAAAAAAAACGAAAAAGAAATTCTATAGGCACAGTTAATTAATTATGTGTTGAGGTAAATAACCCGTGAATGCCACTTAATCTGTAACTACAGTGAGACGATCGATCTTTACTGGACTAAACGATTGTTTGACTATGAGATCTTCCTTTTCTTACCCGACTCGAGGATTATTTATTGTTATAAAAAAATAGCACACATGGGATGCAGTAACTGGAGTACGCAAAGGAAGTTTTCTTACCATGGCAAAAAAGTTGAAGAAATAAAAAGGTTCTCGAAGAGAGAAAGAGAGATTCATCGCAATTATTGGCAAATTAGTGCACCGCTGAGACAATCGATTAATACATATTTTAAAAAGTGAAATATAATTTTTATAATAAATCACGCTAAAACACTGCGTGGCTTTTGGTGTGCCTCGCCGTGTGTACTTTTAGGTGACAGAGCTGCTAATATTTGTTTCCACGATTACACGTAAAACTTTCAATTTGTGAATACCGCGTGAATACCCAGATTTTTTAAATGTTATTTTTCTACTTTCTCATCACATACGAAGTATGAAAGGAGAGAAAGTTTTTTTTATTTTAATTTATGCCGACCACCGGACACGATTGCAAAAGTATTGCCCTTGTCGAACGACCATAAAACACATCTATACTTGTCGTTGTGTACATTAATTCATGATGAATCACTCTGATGTTACCTAGGAAGGCCAAATAAACCCGGAGATATGCATATGATTGCTAATTGAGTTTCAGAAATCAGCAAACCGATCCTCTGAAGCTGTGTACACTATACATTCATATATATATATATACAGCAAATATATATATATTTACCATATTTTTGTATAGAGTTCACGTAACAATAGAAACGAGAGAAAAACAGAATGAAATCGATTAATATCGATAGAGAACTTTTTCGTGAAGACTCAACGGTATGCCAGCCCACCTTCAAATTTCGATAATACATTTATCTAACTTAACTAAGACAAGATTGTTTGGAACGAAATGAAAAAAAAAAAAAAAAAAAGAAAAGAAAAAAGAATCGATCGATTGCTTGAGCTGCTTGTTCTTGTGTGTCAATCGACTTCAACACCTCATTACTCGCTTCCCAACAATCAGGATCCATTATATGCTGTTACAGAAACATAGTCGTCATGAGTCACAGTACAAGGTAAGAAAATACATGGCCTGTAAACTTGCTCGCTTGCAATACTGACAATTCACCAATGGGAAACAGCATTTTTATTTTTTTATTAAAAAAATGTTTAACTTTTTTTTAAATGGCGTTTGGATAGCTAAAAAAAATAATGAATGAAAAATATAATGAATCAACGCATCGACGAACTCCGATGAATTTAATTGTGTTCCCAGGTGAATGGTTTGTCGCATGCGAGCAAGGAAGACAATATAAATGGGCGCATGGTCTACCTATACGAAAATAATTAAATAATATATTCTGTCTGTCTCGAGTGTGCACAAGGCTTTCTATTCTGCATGAGCTTTTTTCTCTTTCTCTCCAGGCTCTCGTTAGCGGCATATTATAATTGTTTTTTTTTTAACATTTTTTTATTTCACGTGTTTCTATAATATTGTGTCTTTTTACCATACAGCTGAATTAACGCAACCCTTTATGTGTCTCTCTCTCTATATATATAAATATATATATACTGTCTGTGATTAAGAAATTTTTTCGGTGTCGGTTCGATTTTCATACTCTATTACTGTGGTAGTAGTAGTATTATAAAAAAACGTAGATGAGTTGGACGTTTAGCCGAAACTGCAGGACAGTTAAGATAAAAATTTGACGATTATGCTGTAAAAAAAAAAATCTTAGAATTAACGTTTCTATCCTGCCGAGTAAAACAAAATTGACATGCAAATTCGATTGTCGCGCTTTCATCGAGAGAATACGATGCATAAACACAACTCTAACGTTCCGCGGCTCAGCGTTTCTCAGAATGGAGCGTTTCGCTAAAAAAAAAAATGAAGCTCAGTTCGACGAGGAAAAAAAAAATTGAAACAAAAAACGATTCGGTAAAATAATTTATTGTTACCCTTTCAGCGTTGCCAATAGATGGACCCGACCAAAGAGACTGTCAGACAGTGACAAAAGAAATGTACAGAACTTTTTTGTAAATTCGAAAAATAGTAAGAGGCACCACAAACGTTAGGACGAATTGTTTCGAGGGCCGACTGCTTTAGTGACGATTAGCTGTTTAGGGATTCGAGAGCTCAGAGGTGACAGTATTAATACAAATTATTGACAAAAAATTAAAAAAAAAAATTAAAAAAATCAAAAAAAATAAGAGAGAAAAAAAAAGATTACATTTGGGTTTTGACATAAGAGTCGGAAAAGAATCAAGTAAATGGGGTTGATGCAGTACGACAAGCTCGCAGCAACAAGGGGTCGTCAGGGGTGGTGTGAGTAGGAGCCGCAGGCAATCGGTCCAGCAGCGACAATTTCGCCGGAACTACGGGGTCTCATCGTCTCACGGTGACGGGCAAACCCTCCTTCCACTGTCCGCAAACAACCAGACCAACTCGCTCCATCGCCATAACGCCAACATGTCCTCATCTCCCGAACCCTCGCATCGCGTTCCCACCTCAACCTCAACCACCACCACTAACAACCACCATCGTTCGCACGCCGCCCCGCAAGT
Organism: Ichneumoninae sp. B BG-2022a; assembly: GCA_030522725.1. Lineage (NCBI taxonomy): Eukaryota > Metazoa > Arthropoda > Insecta > Hymenoptera > Ichneumonidae > Ichneumoninae sp. B BG-2022a. The sequence goes on from JAPYZD010004228.1 coordinate 11,266, forward strand.
TCAACAAGGTATGCCTAAACGTACTTTACGTTATAATCAACACTAGAATCGGCTAATATTCGTCAAAAGATATTGTTGAAAAAAATATATACAATTTTTAATGTCTCTTCTTTAGGGTCCTTCCGTTTGATTATGTTGACGCAATTTTTTTTACGAACCCAACATTTTCCATGCCGGGAAACCAAGTCGATGCCAGGCGGTCTATCGAACTTAAGGGGGGAGTCTCGCTGCGCGCTGACTTCGCACAAGTTCGACGACAATAAGAGAAAATTGCAAGTACTTCTTGATGGTGTAAAAATCTGAAAAAAATCATGTATACTAAAGGTACTGAGAAGATTAATTTTG
>JAPYZD010004229.1:0-11609 GCA_030522725.1 Ichneumoninae sp. B BG-2022a
TTTACAGAAACCGTATGTGAAATTTGAAACACATGTGCGTTGCAATTTTACAGTAAAATTTGTATTTTTCATGAACATTTTTGTAAATTTCAAGCAAAAGATTTGTTATTTTAATATGTGGTATTTTTATTTTACAAACAAAGTACACTGATGTTTAATTACTATGAGTAATGTTAGCAAATTTCAAGTGCCAGTACATTAAATTTACAATTTTTTTGTACAGTGTATACAGTCAATTAAACTAATGCCTGTTTTTTCATCGAAATTAATCTGCGCGTTTTCTTTCGCTTAGACGATGTCTTGTCCGAGATGTTAATGAAATACAAACTTGTCAAAAAGAATGATGTCGACTATATGCGCATCACTTCCGTGAACATCTCGCTCACCCTCAAAAACTGGACGGCTGTTTTCGAACCGTCTGCGAGCGTGGACAGTATTCTCGTTGCAGCAATAAACGAGGCCCTCAAAGGGGCGCGGGAAGAAGTTTTCCACACGCTCAAGCCCAATATCGAGAAAGTCATTGCCGAATTGACGTTTGACCGTGCCAACAAGATCACCGAAACATTCACCTTCGACGAGCTATTCCCCGACAGAGAATAGAGATTTAATTTATTTACAACATTGTATAACCGAAAATTGACATGTAAACGATTAAATGTATAGCTAAGACAGCATTAGATGACAAATTGACGATCAGTTTTTTGCTTGATCCGAATTAAGGTTTTTTCTCGACCGAAATCCTCAACCATCGAAAAATGTCGATTTCTTCAGATTCGAGATCCAAAACGATATGAATAATAATAATAAACTGAACTGAAGTGGTAATGTTAAATCGTATTACGGATTTAAAAAAAATGATTATGCGTATAACGTCGAATATTAACGCTACCTTGGCGTTAATACTTGGCGTTACTATGCCGTTTCGACGATATATTATGTTTCTACAATAAAATATCCAAAACCTACAATTCACTCATTTTGTAAAAAGTTTTAAGTTAGCGTAACAAATATGTACAAACTCCTACAATGAGCTGCAACCATTTACTACTCGAAAAATATTTAGTTATTGTATTTCATAGTAATTATAAATATATATGACAAACGACTGATTCGGACATGAATGGAAAGTAAAAAGCTGATGACGTATTTTTTTTTGTACCATAGAAATAACACCTTTCTATAAAATAAAGTACGACCTACCAAAACAGGATCGAAAATGGAAAAAAGTAAGGCATCATTACTTGCAATTTTTCGTAGAAACTATAACTTTCTATGAATCACATATTTTACAACTTAGGTAAACTGTCCAGAGAAGTACAAATGTAGTAGAACGTAGTTTTTCGTAATTCCTTTTCAATCTTGACGCTAGGCGTCACCGCAAACTCGCGTCAGCTGATCGGTTTTACGATGCAGGCTGGGCCGTTCTAAGACGATTTGAATAATAATAATAAACGTCTCGACTACACCTGCTACTTCGATGAGCTGGACTAAATATTGTGAGACCGAGAGAAGGGTCAACCCGATCTGCGTGAACCCAGTCTTTCATTTCTACAAAGAACGAGCGAATAATTTTATTATAATATAGATAGAGTACACGTCTTATTCATTACGTGTCTCTGGGCGGGCGGTCGCTCTTTCGCTATCGCTCTTGCTTCGCGTTCCCCCGCATTGCCGTCTTTTTGCTCTCGGTTGTTACCTACGCTCTAGATAATAAGTGCCTATTAACCGCGATTGAAATTAGTCACTCATAATATGGTAATGTTAGATTCAGTTATGGATCCTTGTTATTTCTTTTAATCGATCGAAAAGCAGATAATTACGCGTATAACGACGAATCTTGACGCTAGGCGTCGCATCGATCGCCGTCCCGTCCCGCAAACTCGCATCAGCTGATCGGTTTTACGATGCCAACTGGGCCAATCCAAGACGATTTGAATAACAATTATAAACTTCTCGACTGCACCTGCTTCTTTGATGTTCTGGACTAAATATCTTAATGATGTTTTTTTTCTCAATTGGCGAACTCAAAAGCGAGAGATTACATTTTGCCCCTTTGTCAACACATCGAAGTTTCTTTCCTATATAGTTGTTTTTTTTCAACTTTCATAACTTCACTCGTTATAATTCGCTACAGCCGGCGATTTAAAATAAATAATCAATAACAGGAAATTGTTTTATTGTTAAATCTTTGGTACGTAAGTTTTCAATATTTCTTAATAAAAATAAATAAATTTTGACTGGAAACGGAAAAAAATCGTTAAAAATGACTAAGTGTAAACGATCGACGACGCCGAAGAAAAAAGTTGCTGCAACATCTGCGTTAGGCACGAAAAAAACCTCCGGTTCATCTGGTCTGAGTTTTTTTTGTCACAAACGAGAGTCCACGCGCGTGTATTTAAATGTATTGACTTGCGATTCATGAATGACTGTTGGAAAACATTCGATGTATATGTTATTTGATGGAGAAAAAAGACTCTGCTGGCAACATTGAACATAACAATTATTGCCCTCGAACGCCCGCTTCGAGCTACATTAGTTGAGGCGATATAAAATAAAATTTAAAACATCTTAAACTCCCGACTAAAAAAAACGCACAAAAAGATCAAAATAATTAACGATACAAAAAATTGTTAATAAAAAAGTAACGTTAAAAATGGGCGAATTCACTTATGTATGTATCAATTAATTAATAATATTCGCTGAAGTCGGGAGAATTTTCGACAAGCGCTAGCGTTTTCGAAAAAAACGCCAAAGTCGATTATCGCAGTGCCTCGCGATGCGTGGATAAAGATGAACGTTTATCGAGTCAGAAAAAAAGGTGGACTACACAGTTGCAGTGAACGTGCAAATTTTCCTTCCAGGTAAAAAGTGTGGAGATATAATACACCGGACTATTAGAACGGATTACAGTGGACGGCCCAATAAGTTAATGTCTCGGGAGGCAACACTACGAGATAAGTTTATTCCGATTTGGGCGATGACGCTACCTGCAGGTAGCAAAGGGAAGGTGTGTTGAGTCTCCCCATGGAACGGTTAAAAGGACAGCAGAAACGGGGACGACCGTAACTAATCTGGTCGTACATTCCATTAACTTAACTTGTGTTAACTTATCCGGTTGTCCACTGTACTCAGAATTGTATGTTCATCAGTGTAGCACAGAGTATATAAAAGCGACCGTTTTGACTATCATCGCCAGTTTCGATTTTTCGTCTGCAGGGTCGTCAGCTCGTCAGATCTTTTCTATTCGTTCGGTTTATCCCATCGGCGAAAATGTTGGCTAAATGTTTGGCTGTCGTTCTGCTGGCGGCTGTGGCCGTCGCGGAAATGCGTAAGTAATTTGTTTGTCCTTTAAATATATGTGGGGCATTTCGACCTACCACTTCGACCTGTGTCAAACCCTTCATGTATCACTGAACTGACTCTCAAAAGATTTTTCATGAGATTAAAAAAAATTATTTATAATTATTTGTGATTAAAAAAATTAACTTATCGATCACCACAATTCAAAAATCTGAAAAATGCTGAAAAATCTTATGTCATATGTTAAGATTTCAGGAAAATTTTATTTCTTTTTTTTCAATAAAAAAATAAAACGTCGAAAAAATCTGAAAAAAGGCCCAACGATTCAGTGTTACGTATAAAAATGGTAAAATGGAAAAATATTTTTCTTTAAATAGAAGGCGTCGGCCACTCCGCCGCAAATTTTAAAACGTTTATGGCCCATATATATTCACCCATTTATGAGTTATTCGTATGAGTTGAAAAAATTGTATGTTTTATTCCGTCGTCTCGTAAAATAAGTCCTAAAAAATGATGAATTTGCATACTGTAAAAATGCCTGTTAAACAATTACATTACATATTAATGAACCTAATAATATTACATATAAGTTGAACTAATAAATCCGAAATATTAGTTAGTAAGAATGGAAAAATTGCACGCCAGGATAGACACTGGTCGATACATTTAAACGAATTTTTTTGTTGCAAACCCGATGCAGCTTCCTTCATACCGGTATGCGGCCGAAGAAATCCGAATCTGGACAAATGCATGCAGGACGCCACGGACGCACTTCGCGACAGGCTTAAAGCGGGAATACCGGAAATCGACTTGCCGCCCCAGGATCCACTTCACATTAAGGGATTCGTTCTCTCTGACACCGACACGATGAAGGCTTCTGCCTATGATGTTACGATTAAGGGAATGGGTGACTTCGTAACCGAGAGTATGCACGCCGATCTCAAGGCGCAACAGTTCACCTCGGTAATGCGATTCAAGAAAATCATTTTCGACGGCGAGTACGACATCAAATCGATGGTAGTCCTTCCGATAACTGGACGTGGACCGATTCACATCGAGTCAGGTATGTCGATCACATGAAATACACATACGGTACTAGTGGTGAATCAAGGGTGAAAATTAACATGGAAAAGTAATGCGAAGGATGCAAATAGTAGTCACCAATTTTATGCAATCCTTGTTTATATGAAAACGCTAAAATATGATTATTTTATTGTAACTACCCACACAGCACGGAAATATTTCTGAAATGTCGAAAATGTTTTTTTGACAATTTTTACAAAAATGTTCAATTTTGATAAAATATCTATTAGATATTTTTCTGAGACTCTCGAGAAATTATCAATATTTCAATGCTGTAGATATTGTTCGTTATTTCAAACAAATGTACTGCAATGAGACCCTTCAAGAGTGCCAATAATATGTAGTGTTATGACACATTAAATAGTCGAATTGTATTAAAGCATATCCACGAATCATGACATTTTTCATTCCTTCTGAACGTAGTTCAGTACACATCTGCTAATGTTCGCTTTCAAAATATTTTTTCACCTTTTCAGAAATATATCAGATATATCCAAGACTAAATATATTTCTGAAATATTCAAAAAAATAGTCGTTGGAATATTTTGATACAATACTTCGAAAATATGATGTCCTACTACTAAAATATAATTTCCATATATTTCACATATATATTATCTTAGATATATTTCAGAAATATTTTGTAAGATTCGAAATATTGAAAATATATTTCTGAAATGTTTTCAAAATATTTCGTGGTACATGTGGTATATTTAATTACAGCAATGACCGCTTTTTTCATGTAAATTAATGTGCGCCTTGTCTCTCCATTAGATGATGTTGTGACTGACGTACTCGTCAAATACAAACTGGTCAAGATAGACGGTGCCGATCACATTCAGTACGTTTCGGTGACTACGTCGCTCGCCGTAAAAAGTTGGACGGCAGTTTTCAACCCGTCGACGACCATGGACAGTACTCTGGCTACAGCGATAAACACGGCCCTCGAAGGGGGTCGAAAGGAAATCTTCGAATCGCTCAAGCCCAATATCGAGAAAACCATCTCCAAAATAACGATGGACGTTGCCAACAAGGTTAACACAAAGTTCACCTATGACGAGCTGTTCCCCGACAGAGAATAGATATTCGATTTATTGACGATAATGTATGTAACCGAAATCTGGCAACCAAACGATAAATGTATAGCTAAGAGGGCATTATGGCTAAGACGGATTTGAATAGCAATAATAAACGTCTCGACTACACCTGCTTTTTCGATGTTCTGGACTAAATGTGGTGTAATGTTAAATGCGAGGCTGCAGTGGATTTTGCCCCTTTGTCAACATGGCATCAAAGTTTCCTGATCGTTGACAAGTGTGCGGTTTTGTTCTCAACGTTCATAACTTCAATCGTCATAATAAAGCATTTGATAGAATGAAAATAAGCAATCGGACGTGTGTCATCACACACCCAGAAAAATAATTTATTTGATGGCCACCGGTTATTTGGTTTAAGTAAAATATTTATTTCATTCAAATAACTATTTACTTAATCTAAATAAATATTTTACTTAAAACAAATAAACGGTGGCCGTCAAATAATTTTTTTTCTGGGTGCAGTTTGTCTGCAGGCGGCGATTGCAATAAATGATTAATAAGAAGAAAACATTTTTACTGTCGAACCTTTGGTACGTTAGCTTTCGACTAATCATAGAGGTTCGACGACGGCGAATAAAAAAGTTACTGCAACATATGCGTCAGGCACGAAAAAAAACGGAAGAAAAGAAGTTCAACTGGTCTGAGTTTTTTTTTGTCACAAACGAGAGACTACGTGAGAGTATTTAAATCCATTGACTTGCGATTCACGAATGACTGTTGGAAAACTTTGGACGGATATATTAATTGACGGAGAAAAAAAACAACGTCGAACATAACAATTCTTGCCCTTGGGCGCCGGTTTCCGGCTAGTTTAATCGTGACGATATGAAAAAAGCGAATCGTTAATCGCGGCAGAAAAAGGTGGAATCCGCAACTGCAGCGGACGTGTAAATTGTCCTTCGAGGTTAAAAGTGTGGATGAATAATAACCCGGACGATACAGACCGATTACAGTGGACGGTCGAATAAGTTAATATCTCGAAAGCCAGCACGACCAGATAAGTTTATTCCCATTAAGGCGATGACGCTAAGCGCAGGTAGCAAAGGGAAGGTGTTTTAAATCTCCCACGCAGCAGTTAAGACCATATGAAACACTTCCCCCCCGTCCGTCCCGTGCTCAGTCGGTATTGAAAACTGTAATCAACTTTTCTCACGCGTTCTTGCATATACGGTCAAAAGAAAAATCTCATCGGAAGCGGATATCATCTCGGCATCCGATGAGACTTTTCTTTTGACTGTGCATGCCAGAATTCGTGAGAAAAGTTGATTACAGTTTTCATTACCGACCGCGCTATTTCACACGCTCTTAAGGTGGTGCTTTCATTACGTCTGACGGCTCCCAAGTTTGAGAGAGGAATAAGGAAGAATTACAGACACTTCCCGATCGGACACAAATCTGAAAAAAATCAAGTATATGGAAGGTGCTGAAAAGATTGTTTGTGCATAATAATAATTCCAAAATGCTATTAACAAATTACTGAAATAAAAAATTATGCAAGAAATCACTCGGCAACCTAATTTTTTTTTCTCATGAAAATGATTTGTTACTTTTTTTGAAAGCCTATGAATGTGTTCATAATTTTATGTAATGTTTGAAAATTGCGTTTTTTTTACGTTAAAATGTGTTTAAAATCGCAATTTCAAAATATTATGTAAAATTCTTAAAAAATGCATACGTATTCAGAAAAATTGACGAATCATTTACGTTTCAAGTTTCATTTTTCTGTAATTTGTTAGTCACATTTTGGTATTATTATTATGCAAAAGCGATATTTTCAGCACCTTCCATATGCTCGATTTTTTACAAATTTTTATTCCATCGAGAAGTGTTTGTAATCTCTCTCATTCCTCTCTTGAACTTAGGTGGCGTCAGACATAACGAAAGTGCTGCCTAAACGGACTGCAGGAAAGGGGGCGACCTTAACGAGTCTTGTCGTATATTCTATTAACTTAACTTGTTGTGTTAACTTATCCGATTGTTCACTGTACTTAGGATTATGTATATTAATGTTGCACAGAGTACATAAAAGCAACCGGTTTGATCATCATCGTCAGTTTCGATTATTCTCCTGCAACGAGTCATCAGCTCGTCAAATCTTTCCTATTCGTTCGGTGTACATCTCGGTTTATTCCACCAGCGATGATGTTCGCCAAATGTTTGGTTGTAGTTTTTTTGGCGACGTCGGCCGTCGCGGAATTGCGTAAGTAAATAGTTTGCCGTCGAAATACATATGAGGCATTCCATTCGATTTCTAGTACTCTGAATCCCCTGAATAATTGTGAATATCACAGCCTGAAATATAAGTTCAATTATAAGATAATAAGGCTTCGATAGCTAATCGCGAAGCGTGTGTAAAAACCGCCATTTTCCCACTGAGTGAAATCAAATATTTTATTACATTTTTCACAGAAATGGACTTTTTCGAATAAAGAAATATATATATTTGTTTTTACAAAAGTTCATTCAAAACTGCAACTTTTATTTCCTTAACATTTTTCTGTATATTTGATAGTTTCAAAGATGCACGGGTTTTAAAAAAATCTGGTTTCGTATATCTTAAAAAATAACGGTCCAAATATTATGAAAACAATTAAAAACATTTCTGATAATCAATAATAAATTATGGCAAAATGTCGATTTTTTAGAAGTAAGTCGACTATTTGACTGCTCGAAACGGGATGGAATGCCTCAATCTATGAATAAGTTAAAAAAATGTCATGTTAATTCAGTAGTGACGTTACAATAAATCTTTCAAAACAATCAATTCGTACACCATTAAAAATGATTGTTCAAGAAGTATATTTTTAATAAGTCTGAATTCTTAGTTTCAACGAACGGAAACATTGTTCACCAGCAAATACACTGGTCGATCAATTTTAACAATTTTTTTTATTACATCCCGATGCAGCTTCCTTTATAACGGTATGCGGCCGAAGAAATCCGAATCTGGACAAATGCGTGGTGGACGCCATGGAAGCACTTCGCGGCAGGCTTAAAGTGGGAATACCGGAGATCAACGTGCCGCCCCAGGACCCATTACAGATTAAGGAATTCACTCTCTCTAACACAGAAGCCTTTAAGGCCTTTGCTCGTGATGTTACAATTAGAGGGATTGGCGATTTCGTAGTCGAGAGTCAGCACGTCGATCTCAAAGCGCAGCAATTTGACTCGGTACTGCGTTTCAAGAAAATCATTATCGACGGTCAATACGACATCAATTCCAAGGTAGTCATTCCGATAAGCGCACATGGACCGATTCACATTGAGGCAGGTAGGTCGATCACATGAAAAATAAGGTACAACTGGTGAATTAAGGCACAAAGACTGACGCCGCCTAAGTTTGAAAGGAATAAAAGAGAATTACAAACACTTCTCGATCGGATAAAAATTTGAAAAAAATCAAGCATATGGAAGATGCTGATAAGATATATATAATATATCTTCCATAATAATGATCCCAAAATGTTATTCCCTTCCTTTATGTTAAAAATTGTTGAAAATCGTAATTTTCAAGTAATAGATAAAATTATGAAAAAATTCATACGTATTCAGGAAAATTAACAAATCATTTTCGTAATAAAAAAAATTTGGTTGCCGGTTAATTTGTTGCACAATTTTTTTTTTTCAATAATTCGTTATGAACGTTCTGAAATTATTATTATGCACCAACAATCTTTTCAGCACCTTTTATATACTAGAATTGTTTCAGATTTTTTTCTCATCGGGAAGTGTTTGTAATCTTTGTCTTTTTTCTCTCGAACTTAGGCGGCGTCAGTCATTGTGTTAGTACTAGCTTAAAGGTGCAAATGAGCATGAAAAAATAAAGCAAATGATGCAAATATTGTGGTTCATATTCACCAGTTATACATAAAAACCCCAAAATCCTATTATTTTTATTGTAACTGTACACTGTTAAAAAATAGTTTGAAAATTAACGTACAGTATTGAAAGCTTTTTTACATAAACTGTTTTTAAAATTTCAAACACATATGCGTTGCAATCTTACAGTAAATTTTGTATTTTTGATACAACATTTTTGCAAATTTCAGCGAAAAGATTTGTAATTTTAATATCTGGTATTTTTATTGGATAAAAAGGTACATTAATGTTCAATCAATGTAAGTAATGTAAGCTAATGTCCAGTTTCAGTGCATCAAATTTAAAATTTATTTTTGCAGTGTACAGTTAATTACACCAATCACCATTTTTCCGTATAAATTAATGTGCGTGTTTTCTTTACATTAGATGATGTTACGACCACCATGACCATCAAATACAAATTTGTCAAGATAAATGGTGTCGATCATATACGCTACACTTCCGTGACTACGTCGCTCGCCGTCGGAGATTGGAAGACTGATTTCACCCCGTCTTCGACCATGGACAGTACTCTGATTGCGGCGATAAACGCAGCCATCAAAGGGGGACGAAAAGAAATTTTCGAATCGATCAGGCCGAGTATCGAGAAAGTCATCTCCAATGTAACGATGGACCTTGCCAAAACGGTCACCGACACTGTGAGCTACGACGACCTGTTCCCCGACAGAGAATAGATATCCAATTTATTCCCAACAATGTATAACCGATATCTGGCGACTAAACGATTCAATGTATTCCTAAGATGGCATTAGATGACAAATTTACATTGGCGAGGTTTTTCTATTTATCAAAAGTCTCAACCATCGAAAAATTTAGATTTTTCGGGTGCGAGGTTCCGATTTAAATTATAATAAACGTTTCGACTACACCTGCTGCTTCGATAATTCTGCGTATAACGACGAATTTTGCCGCTAGGCGTCGCATCGATCGCCGTCCGGCACACTCGCGTCAGCTGATTGGTTTTACGATGCCGAATGAAACAATCCAATGCAATCTGAATGATAAAAATAAACGTCTCGACTCCACCTGCTACTTCGATGATCTGGACTAAATGTACAATGTAAAAAAAATGGTAAATTTAATATACTGGCACTTGAAATTTGCTAACATTACTCATGTGAATTAAACATTAGTGTACTTTGCTTGCAAAATAAAAGTACCAGATATTAAAATTACAAATCTTTTGTTTGAAATTTATAAAAATGTTCATGAAAAATACAAATTTTACTGTAAAATTTCAACGCACATGTGTTTTAAATTTCAGAAACGGTTTATGTAAAAAAGCTTCCAATACTGTTCATTAATTTTCAAACAAATTTTTTTTACAGTGTAGTAATGTTAAATCGCGTTATGGGTTTATGTTCTTTCCATTAATCGATCGAAAAACAGATAATAATTATTCGAATATTATTGGTATAACTACGAATCTTGAACCTAGGCGTCGCATCGATCGCCCCCGGTCCTGCGACCTTGCGTCAGCTGATCAGCTGATCGGTTTTACGATGCCGGCGGGGCCGTTTCGCCTTGAACTTTGGTCCAATCTCCGTATTGCGTTTTCCTTGCGAAGAATAGCGCAAACGCAACTTCTCTTCTGCGGAGAGCTGTGGATAAAAGTGCAAATTACTTATTCAATTATTCCACTGCGATTATTGCTCGCGTCATAAATTTAAGAGTTTTGTAGCTTAGTGATTCATATATTTCTGGTCTCGTTAGTTCTGAAAAATATTGCAGTGATGTCTGCGAAGATTACAATGGGATATTATGTGAGACGTTCCCAGCATCGAACTTCAGCATAGTACTTGTTTCTTATTTCACTAGTCAAACAACGAGACGAACGGGTAAAAATGGACACGGCCATAAATGAAATTTTATTTTTAACCTAACGCTAAAGTTGCGACTAAAATTTTTATCGCAACGTACCTACAGTCTCGCAATAATTCATCGTTGTAAACGATTGTAAATTTAATTTAAGGTAGTACTAGCACAAAACACGTCTCGATGAGATAAAATCTGAAAAAATTTTAGCATATAAAAGGTGCTGAAAAGATTGTTTGTGCATAATAATAATTTCAGAATTTTCATAACAAATTACTGAAAAAAAAGTGCAACAAATTACCTGGCAACCAATTTTTTTTTATTACGAAAATGATCTGTTAATTTTTCTGAATACGTATGAATTTTTTCAGAATTTTATCTAATATTTGAAAATTACGATTTTAAACAAATTTTAACATAAAGGAAACGAATAAC
>JAPYZD010004230.1:0-12234 GCA_030522725.1 Ichneumoninae sp. B BG-2022a
TGATTTTGGTCGAAGAATCAACCATCACGGAGAAAATAGGGAAAGCGATTTGTTACCATCGGAGCATTGTTACGTGTGTGTCACATCACCTTAACGAGAGAAAAGAATCGAATATATCGAAATATAATTTCTATATCTTTTGTTATCGGGATATCGTTATCGAGAGATAAGAAACGAAACAAGAATCGGAAGAAACTAGTGAAGGAAAATCTCAAAAAAGAAGAACCTTGAGCAAGATTGAGGTATGGAATTTGCACAGTTAATTTTTTTATTTTTGGTACCACCATAACCATGACAGTGCAGATAATTGTGTCGTCATATGGCCCACTTTCGAATCTACAAAGTGAACGGTGCCTCTCGGTCCTGATTTCGGCAAGCTGTGCTATTGGGCGTTGATTATTCGTGCTATCGTCCCGACCAGACATCCTTGCGGTTTATATGACTTTGAGCTCTTGACGTTATTGCAGTTTTTATACGGTCCCTGCGCTCCCTAACCCCGCCTACCATAAAAAAATTTCATGAAAAGTAAAAATAAAAGCAAACAATTTCTATTTCCGATTCCAGCGCAACCCCACATAGCACGGAAATATTTTTGAAAGGTTTCAATCATATTTCTTATCAATATTGAACATATTTTATCAATATTGAACATATTTTATCAATATTGAACATATTTTATCAATATTGAACATATTTTATCAATATTGAACATATTTATCAATATTAAAAAATATTTGCGAAATGTTTTGAAAACAATTTGAAAATATTTTTCTGTCCCTTCATAAAGAATCTTACATTGAAATGTTTCAGAATAGTTTCGCTGAAATATTTTTTGAACATTTCAGAAAAATGTGAAAGATTGCATCAGCAATCCAAATTGCATATACACACCCGCATAAACACGGACCATTATTAGAAATATTTTCACGTAATTCATCACGAATATAAAATAAAAAATATTTCCAAATATTTTATCACTATGTTTCGGAAATATTTCAGATGTGTTGAAAGATCAAGTATATTAACATATAGACAAGCGCCAGATAGAATATTTCAAAATATGATATTCATATATTTTAGGAATATTTCGGGAGATTTGAAAGATTGAAAATATTTCTCAGATGATTTCAATATATTTCGTGCAATACGGGACGTGTTATTGAGAGTTGATTATATGAGTCAATATGAGTTATATGACCGTGTAAAAAACGCGTTATCGAGTTTTTTATACGGAAACCCCCGTCTTCCAAAAACAATTTCCATAAAAAGTGAAAATAAAATCAAAAATTTTTTTTCCGAAGGTTGTAACGTCGTACACAAGTAACATCGCATTATTCACCAAGCGCTGCAATGGAAGAAGTTCTTATCAACGGATTATCACCGGCGCTCGTTTTTTTCGACCTGGAGACTTCCAGCTTCGACCGAGACGCCGACATATTACAAATAGCTATGAGTTCCGGTTCTATTAAATTCAATAGATACATTAATCCCAGTAAACCAATAAATTTCTTCGCATCTAGAGTACATCATCTCAAAAACGGACCCAATGGTGGGCTATGCTATGAGGTTAATAATAAATTGAAGAAATTACCATCGCTACCTAGAAACGTTGTCATGAAGGAAGTGCTGAATTATTTGGAAAAATTTAAACGTCCGTGTATATTGATTGCACACAACTGCACCTTTGATTATCCTCGTCTGTTATCAGCAATAAAGGACGAAGGTCTAGAAAATGAATTCGCTGTCGTTATATACGGTTTTACGGATACTTTGAAAATGTTGAAAAAGAAATTTCCCGAAAAGAGATCAGAGGGTGAATTGAAGTTGGAGACTCTGGCGTCTGAACTTTCTCTATGTTCCGAGGGTGCGCATGATGCGATGGTTGACGTAAAATTATTGGAAATCATAGCATTTAAGTATTTTACAGAAAACCAGTTGGTGGAAAATTGCACGAGTTTCGATTATATTCTGAAGTTTGCTCACTGCAAGAGCGAATTAGCACCTCTGAAGCCATTTATATCCGATGCTATGATAAACAGGTTAGCTTCTTTTAAGATATCGTACGAAACGTTGAATATTGCATATCGACGAGGACGAGACGTCGAGGCAACAGCATTACTCGAGCAAAGAGTGAATGGAAAGCCTCAAGCGATTAAGACCAAAAAAATTCTAGACAAGATCTTGGATCATTTGAGAGAAGAGAATCCTTCTGTTGAAGAACGAGTCGATCTTTCGTCTGATCCTACCGATGTGACGATTTAGCATTTCGTGTATTATTATTATTATCATTACTATGAGTTCATTATAATATGAGATTATTAGCACTTTCTTCATTCAATATATCCTTTTCAAACTTTATTATTTCCGTACCATAAGACTAAACATAAGATTAATAGCAAGTGTTAATATTATTATCCCTGGGGAAAATATTTTCCAGAGTATGTTTGAAACTGTCTCTGAAAAACGGTGAACTTTGTTGATATTCTAAGACTATTTCTCTTCTACATTTAGAAACCATTTTCTGAAAAAGTCAAATTGTCACCGAATTACAGCGTGCAACAGACCCAGCAGATGTTAGAATCTTCGACTTAGATCTTAGGAAGACATAAGTCCTCTGAAATTTTCTAAATCCACCTTATCCGTGAAATCGGAGTTTTTTCGAAGATAAATCATATTTCCTCTGAAAGAGTCTACTCTTATTGAGTAGACTTTATAAGTACATTTCAGCGACAAGTCGTATTTTTTCTTAACGTACTTTATCCGAAACAATCAAAGTTGTCCAAAGTTTTAGATGGTACGTTTGTTTGTAAACCTGGAGCCGGATATTGCGATCGAAAAATTAGCAAATAAAAAATGATGAACCTTTGTAGAAGATAAGTTGTAAAAGTACAAACTTTTTTTTACCGTATATCTTGTGAGTTCAGATTACCGGCCATGTCTTCCGTGTGTGGGAATAAGCGACTCGTCTTCTTCGATCCCGACACTAGCGGCTTGAAGGACCGCGAAGATGGTCACATCCCGGAGGTGTTGGGAATCGCTGCGAACTCCGATGAACTCGAGTTTCACGCATACCTTACGCCATCTGGACCAATACCGGTGGATGTGACGAAGCTAAACAAGCTCAAAATTCGCGATGGCAATCGCGAATACGACAATACAATGAAATTACAGACGGTCTCGCGACGCGCAGCGTTGGTGGGTCTGCTGGAATATCTACGACAATTTGAATATCCGTGCGTATTGATTGCGCACTACTGGCCGTTCCATCGTAGCTTTCTGATGCCGATGATCGCTGAGGAAAATCTTCAACACGAATTCGCTAGAGTTATCGCCGGATTTACCGATACTTTGCCGATGTTCGAGGGAACATTTGCGGAAAGAGTTGACCGGATTTACGAAAGAGTGCCCGGAGCGTTGAAACTGCCAACTCTAGCGGCTGAACTCGGGCTACCCATAGAAAATGTTCATCAAGCGCGTCATGACGTGGATTTCTTACAAACGGTAGCGTATCATCACTTCCCTCAAAAGCAGGACTTTGTGCAAAACATGTCGAGTTTTGCCACTGAATTTAACCGAATCGATAGCTTCGTTTGCCTGTTTGTCTCAACGGAAAACATTGTTCATCCGAACTAAGGTATTGCTAATCGTGTGAGAATTATTTTCTTCATACTATCGTTTCTTTTTATATTCTATATATTTTGAAGCGTGTTAGATTGTGATCTAAGTTGAAAAAAATTATTTATCCATATTGTTAAACCGTCCGGTTTATAGTCAGTTACTACATACAACTACATGTAACTATATACAATTATTCATTGGGTGGAATAAATATGAACCTTGGGGAAATGTTATAAAAATCATGTAGAATAGTGACAATGGTTTCAGATCAGCCATCCAACTATACGTTTATTCATACCAATGAAGTGAGCGCTGTAGCGCTATTGAATTTCAGCTCGCGCGCGCGAGTACGCATCGTTGCTTCTTAAGTCGCATATATATATATATATATAAGGGTGCTGCAAAAAAAGGCATTTTTTACATTTGCCCCCTACCTTTTTAAATACAGATTTCGATAACAAATTGAACCTCGCGAAAGGCGGTACCAAGTAAAAAATCCTAAGCGGTACCGCATTCGACGTTTTACCCAAAAAATGCGACACCTCAAACTTAATTGTCAGCGACCGCATTTCATCTTATATGACCCTCGGCATCTTATATTCTAACATTGGAGTCGGCCGGTTCCGGGATAAAATATCACTAATTTACTAGTTTACTATCAAGCGAACTTAGAGCTTTGAAAAACCAGCTTTGATTGGACGAAGCACCGAAGTTTATGTAAAAAATGCGAAATCTGCACTTTACCGTGTAAACTCAATGATTTATCGATGCAAAGTTTATTTTGTCATCGCAGTCTATTAATTTGACCAAATTATCAGTGCCAGGTTCGATAACCTTTCCGGTCAAAAGCTGATTCGTTAAGAGAACCAAACATAACCTCACTTCAGGTTCATTTTAATACACTTTCAATTCTAAGTGTTTTACCACACATCACGAATGAACTACACAAAATTATCAATCTAGCAATCATCTTATGTCCCAAATATGCTGTAAAAATTGTTCATATAAGTTTCGAGAAATCATTTGTGATTTCGTCTTTCGTTTCTTAATGTTGGCCAGTAGTGCGTGATGAAGATTTCTAAGTCGTTGAGATTTTTATATTTGAGTGCATATTTCTCTTAATCTTTGCTACATCGATCATTTTTGCAAAATATACCCCATGAATGGCATGCACGATTCATTTGACCGATATTGCATGCGATTCGAGACAGCCGTGATGAATTTTTGTCCAATCACCGATTGCTTGGCTTTGATCGACCGTACGAATTAAATTACGCGCTAATAACGACCACGTAGGCGCGAACAAAGTTACCTACAGTCTCCGAACCGCTGTGTTGAGCGCTGTCGGTTTCATGTAACGGACTCTTGATTAGTAATCACGATACAATGTTCAAGGTTAAAGTACGTCGCTCAGCAACACCGCGGTGTCGCCATTCCATCGTGCGCCACTGAAGTCAACGGTTGTGATTGTCGTTCGAGGAAGAACCTGCATATACAAAATATCGCAAATTATTTTTAACCAACGAGTTACAAGATATCGAGTTCGAGCTTCGACTGCCGGGAGCGAAAGAAACGAGCCGTACGGAGCTTTCCCATTGAACCCGGCCATCTTCCCGTGTATCCACTTCCACATCCACATCCGTGTCATCGAAGTTCCGGCGCGTAGGTATCAATTTCTCGTACAACTTTCTCCGACAATAATTAAACAAACAGGCACATTGAAAAAAAAAAACAGAATTATTTTTCAAAGATTCCAACGCAATCCAGTCAGATCGGATTACCGGCCATGTCTTCCGTGCACGGGAATGTGCAGCTCGTTTTCTTCGATCTCGAGACTTCCGGCTTGGACAACAACGCGGAGGTGTTGCAGATCGCTGTGAAATCCGATTCTTCGGAGTTTAGCGAATACATCATGCCACGTAAACCAATACCTGCGGAGGCGTCGAGGATAAACAAGCTCACGGTTCGCAATGGCGAGCTCTACCACAACGACACAGAAAAATTACCGACTGTCTCGCGACGCGTTGCGTTGGTGGGCCTGTTGCAATATCTGCGACAATTCGAACGTCCGTGCGTGCTGGTTGCGCACAACTGCCCGTTCGATTGTCGCTTTCTGATACCGATGATCGTCGCTGAAAGTCTCGAAAACGAATTCGCAGGAGTTATCGCCGGTTTTACCGATACTCTGAGCATGTTGCGAGAAAAATTTCCGGAAAGAAGGTACAAGAAGGGTCAGTTGACGCTGAAAACCCTAGCGGCTGAACTCTCGTTGCCCACGGATGGTTCTCATGACGCGAGATGCGACGTGTATTTGTTACAGGAGGTTGCGTATAGTCACTTTACGAAGATGCAGTTGGTGCAGAGCAGGACGCGTTTTGCCAATGCGTTGAGAACATTGTACTTGTAAGCAGGATAAAGAAACTTAATCAAGTACCCTAGCAAGTTGACGGACGGCTGCTTTTAGGGCTGCTTTTAGGCTTTTAATGAAACGAACCGCAAAAACCTTTTTCGGTTGCGGGAACCGAAAACGGACCAAAGCAAATTTTTCGAAATAAACCGTTCGGTCAGTTTTCCGTTTCCGCAATAGAAAAAAGACCAAATGCCAACAAAAAATGTACAGTCCGTTTTGTCGTTTTTTACGGTTCGTTTTGTTCCCCAACGGACGTGTCCGTTTTTCGGTTCGATTGCAGTCCATCAACTTGCTAGGGTAGACGTTGGTAACCGTAAAGAACCACAGAGGTTGGTACCACTGAAATACTATTGAGGTTGGTACTACTAACGTACCAATGCAAGCAATGGTACCAATTATCACTATGATACTGGCTATTCTGTTCGCGTACTTTGGCAGACATGTTTACTAGCGCGTATCGGTTGGAAGGGTCGTTGGACTGAACTAATTACATCACAGAAAAGTTGGCGTGAGAACAAATGAGTCTGAATGTAGCCATTGACCGTTAAGTATATGATGATTTTTTATACTGTTGTATCATTATATAAACTTTATGCATGTTTAAGTAACACGGTTACTTGAGCTATCGTTAACTGGGTGAAAATTTGTTCATTCATAGCTTCGTTTCTTCGAATGTTTTATATATTTTGAAGTTTATTGGTCTGTGATCTAAGTCAATTAAATAATGTATCTGCACTGTTAAACCCTTCGGTTTATAACTTCCTACCGGAAATACGTCACCTCCGGTTTGAAAACCTTATCTTTCGACACGAAGTGATGTATTTCCGGTGTGACGTCACTTCCGGTCGAAACGCATGTATTTGCGGTTGGTACGTTATCAAACGTATTTTCGGTAAATAGTTTCCGGATATTTCCGGAAAGCTATCGTTAATCGGGTGAAAATTATTTTCTTCATAGCATCGTTTCTTCTAATATTTTATGTTTTTTAGAAGTATATTGGTTTGTGATCTAAGTCAATTAAACGTATCCGCCCTATTAAATCCTTCGGTTTATAACGTCATACCGGAAATACGTCAGGCAGAGTTTCAAAATCTTCTCATTGGACCCGAAGTGAGGCATTTCCGGTATGACGTTACTTCTGCTCGAAACGCATGTATGCATCTAAAATTCCGATTTTCAAATTCCATAGACCGTAAGTGAGGGCGCGAAACGCCCGAGATTACTCAACAATCTGCCAATTACATATATATTATAAAATATATTAGTTTACATTCCAAGGTAACGAATGTATGTATTCTTACTTTTATATCATTTGATTTATGTTCAGTCAATCGAGTAGTTACATATAATGGGTAATTACTCGCAACCGAAGACGAAGCCTTCTTTAAAGCAATATTGATATCTCCATGTTTCGAACGATTGTGCATCGTGCATTAAAGATTTCTTTGTTGCATGGTTTTTTATTCTCTTTCAATTTGCCTAAGGACAGAGCCAGGTGTGGAGGACGAAAGGTAGGTGACTGGAAACAAATACAGTTAAATAAAATATTTGTGTTTCCAAGATATATTTATTGATAATTAGAATTACATGTATCCACAAACACAATGATTCTTTCACAGGGAGGTGTATCGCATCGAAATAAAACTACCGCTGAGTAAAAATCTATAGTATGCGAAACATACACGTTCGACCTTCATTATTATTTCATTTTTTTCATTTTTTACTCTCGTTTCTTTCGTATAGCTGAGATTGATTTCGAATTTGATAAAAATACACTTTTCAGCGTCTGCTGGTTTTTTTAAAAAACTTTTATCAACAAAACGCAAAATACACGCATCGTGGTCGAACGATTTGTTTCCGAAGAGTTCGTCGCGTCGGATATTAAATTTTTCCTTTCTCGTTTGTATTTATCGCTTCGATCGCATTTATGTTAGTAATATTGTGCCGCCACGAAACCTAAAACTCGTTCGGCGTTCTTTGCAAAGCGATTCAACGGCGAAAGCCTATTATACACCTTTGAAATCTCTTGAGTTTCATAATCACGAGTCCGAAAAGCTTATTTTTTATTTATTTTTTTCTTCGCTTCCGTAAATTAATTTCTCGAAGTAATTATGATGACGAAGCGGCGTTTTTATCGGGCCGTTCGAAAAAGTTCGATTATCGCTTTTGCATACACTGTCCGTTAAAACGTTGATGATTGTTTTTTTATCGTCAAACGATATACGGAGTCGAGTGACACACCGAAAAAACTGTAAAAATAAAGTCTACTCCAATTATGACTTTTCTTTCTCGTTTAATCCACCCGAATCTGGATTTGACTACTAAAGGACGTATATTTTCTTATCTTCACATCGCACGTGGCTTGTTTAAGCTAAATCGATTATTTCAATATAGACTTATTACCTCTTTACAAAAATCAATTCTTAAACTTATGTAGGGCGGCCCGAGGTCGCTTCACAGGATTTTTCTTTTCTTTCGGAAAACCGCCTCTCGATCTCACTTCTCGCCTCCCGACTTTCCAAACAAACCCGCCGAACTGATATGCCCCGGTCGCGCTAATACTGATGCTTCCTGTTCACCGCGCGAACAATCTTTATTTGACCTCGTTATCACGTAAACGTGTCATTTTCTTCGTATTGCGAAAACCCTCGATTCAACTTGAGCCGATACAACGAAATAAAAAATTGTACAATTCTCGTAAAGCCATTAATTTCCGTAGATATATTTATTGCTCAGCGAACTATCACGATCGGATGACAACGCGATAGCCTCAAACACTCTGACAAAATGTGTTACGCAATAAAACATAAACATAAATAATCTAACACTGGTCAGGACCAGTTTGTTAATTATAAAAAAAAAATACATGATCGTAAATAAATTGCTGATAACCTGTGATTCGGCGTCGGGCCTGGTTTACATGCGACATATGTCAATATTTTAACGGCTATATGCTATAGGTACATAATTAATATGTAGTTATAATTATACATATACATATATATTCCTATCGTATATATATGTATACATAGCATTATTGTTTAATGTACTGATGCTATTCTGTTTACTTCATCGCCATAGTACACTCACGTGGTAATTGCTATCGTCTTAATATATCTAAAATAATATTTTTAACATTTAGCGGTGTGTGTTTTACATGTATGTGTGTATTATCTGTGTGTGTGTGTGTGTGTGTGTGTGTGTATATTTTTTTTCTTCATTTCTTGTGTGTGTACTTTGTCCGGCCCACCCTTCAACTGGAGTTGCGTGAGACCAATATAGAGCCAATCCGTTTTATATATTTATTATCTTGCAATCGCGACGACACCTTCCGGTAAGCAGGCGGCGGGCACACGTGCATTTTTCGTTAATTTTTTTTTTTTTTTATAGGAATTATCATCCAATGAATTTTACGTGTACTCGAGTACTTTAGTCCGCTGCACCGGGGTCCTCTCGTCGAAAACTTGTAATTTTCATTTTTCATCGCGTGTCGCGTATGAAAATTAGTTATTCGATAAAGGAGAAAAGAAATTAATTTCTGGGTGCCGTCCACACGACGTTTTACATATATCAGTGAGACGAGAGTTTCGCGAACGGATTTATAGATCGCAGCTAAGCGAATTCTTGGCTCTCATTCTTATCGAGGTTGACTTTATTATTCGTGCAGTAATGAAGACCGCAAAAAAATCGGCGGTACACCCGTAAATCGAATAATGATTTTTTGAGTCATCGTGTGTCGACTGGAAATTGGATGAAAATTCATATCGAAGATATCGTTACAAAGTGGATCGGTGAAAGATAAACGAAAGTAGACGAAGAGGTGTGTCTTTTTTTTTCACCACGCTACCCTGGCCAAAGTGCGTGCCCTC
Organism: Ichneumoninae sp. B BG-2022a; assembly: GCA_030522725.1. Lineage (NCBI taxonomy): Eukaryota > Metazoa > Arthropoda > Insecta > Hymenoptera > Ichneumonidae > Ichneumoninae sp. B BG-2022a. The sequence goes on from JAPYZD010004230.1 coordinate 9,898, forward strand.
TATTCTCTTGATCATATACAAATATATAAGCGTTAAACGTGTAATATATTATCATCGTCATCGTCGCCATCATATATATATATATATATTTATATATATATATATAGTTATAATATCCTAAGATAGTTATTGTATGAACGATTTCCGAGAAAAAGAAATGCTTGACTCTTCAACAGCCGGCCACTCTTTCGACATAGGTCGGAGGTATTAATGCCACTTCGCTTTTAATAACTTGTTGGGATTTTATTATTAATTATTTTTCTTTTTTTTTCTTTTAACTTTTCCTCTTATTCGGTAGCCTCGGCGTGACTCATATCGACGCTCTTTGCCAGCTCTTCCGAGCGAGCATCAGCCCTCGATGTGGCAGTCGAACGAGGCTCTCGAATATTTTCCGTACATTATTTGTTATCCCCAAACAACCGCCCCACACACACACACACCCCCTCTCTCGAAAATAGTGGACTTGTTCGCGCTTGGAATGATATAGAATATCTTTGCCCTTTCTGCGTTTATTTTTTTTTACCTTTAAATACGTTAATGATTTAGTCTTCTTAATCGATAGGTTGGTTTTTTTAACCTTTTTACGTCTATGTAGACATTAAGTACTGAAAGTTTGAATGTTCAAAACAGGCAGTGGGAATCGACGACGGAACGAAAAAAAAATCAAAACGAATCACTAGCTGAATAAGGACGCGATGAAAAATATTATTCGGTTCTTTTTTTTTCATCGACGGACGTTCTGATATTTTAAGAGTATTATTATTAATTATTATTAATTCTTTTTTTTTCATTTCGTTTTCTCTCAACCACATATGGCTCTTCTATTATTTTATTTCTTTGTCGCGCACGCGCGCACGCTTATTTAATTATTAAATAGCTAATCTCTCACGATTCGTGTTTATTTAATATCATCTGCGGTATATAAGCTGCATGCCGATTTTTGCTCGCCGCCCTCGACGACGCCGCGACAGCGAAAAGCTGCGAGATTTCAGCTGCGATTAATACATATTTTGTTTTTTAATTTCTTTTTGTTTTATGATTTTACCGCGAAAAATATCAGAACCCAAAAGTGTCGTGTCGGAGTTGGGAGGGCTGGAGGGGTGACAATGGGCACATCGATACAACTCGTTATGGCGAAATCGTGAATTTTCATGCACGTCGATGACACCCTCGAACCCGCGACGTTATTTGTTCAATAAAGTTACAGCCGGGTACTTTTGTACAGCGGCACTTTTGTCAATGATTTTTTATTCGACTAAACCGATGCAATTGATGATGCGTCGTGGTTGTCTCCCGCGATTCGAAATTCCGCATTGATTTTCACCGTCATTTATGGCACCGTGATTCGCGCTCTCTCGTTCGATGAAAATTACAAACGCGGGTATTATCTTTCGTTGCAGAATTTTTACGGGAAACATACACACGACCAAACGCGTTCACGTCTTCGTTTGATGACAAAAAAATTTGAAACGATTAAACGACAACAACAAAAATGCTATGATAGATTCCCAGAGTTAGATTTGGGACGAACAACGAAAAAATAAAGTTAAAAATCAATGAGACCAGACACGTTAGACGACGCACGGCTATATGCGATACACAAGTATAACGAGGGTCATTTATTCTTTGACCTCGAAGTATTTGTAGGTAGGATTCTCGTAGCCGTTTATTTGCATGTTTGCGACGTGTCGCTCCTCCGGCGTTGCCGCTTGATCGACCTCGATGAAGCCCTGCAACGACAAAAGAAAATTCGAAAATTAAGTACACTTCTATCGTAAGCATTCTGTGCTATGTGTGTCACGACGCGCAATAATTCTGTATCCGTGAGTGCCTGCGAGCACCCGGTGAAAATATTTCTGTGACAATTTGTTTGGAAAAGTCTAACCAGACCGTTTTAAGGATTTTCAGAGGTTTCTCAACACTTTTCTCTGTTTTCTCGGCTATTTGCTAAATATCTCTACCGTTTGCTGGGCACAAACTTCTAGCAGCCACAATCCATCGGATAAATTCAGAGTATTTTCAGAATAATTCTGGAAAATGCTGATTTTTTTTTTGAAAAATGCGAACATTTTGAGAAATTCAGAGGAAATTTCTGATAAATTTTCCGAGACTTTCAGACAATATTTCAGACATATTCAGAGAAATATTTTTACCACGATATCTGCGAGTATCTCTGAGTATCTACAAGTATCGGTGTAAGTGGCCACTCGATATAAACTGTATCATTATCATTGTGGAGATTTAAGGTAGTACTAGCACAATGACTGACGCCGCCTAAGTTCGAGAGAAAAAAGACAAAGATTACAAACACTTCTCGATGAGAAAAAAATCTGAAAA
>JAPYZD010004231.1:0-18901 GCA_030522725.1 Ichneumoninae sp. B BG-2022a
TATTATATTATATTATATTATATTATATTATATTATATTATATTATATTATATTATATTATATTATATTATATTATATTATATTATATTATATTATATATACAACATTTATCTTCATAGATAAAAACATCGTGGTACGAACATTATAATGCCACAATGTACGTGCAAGTGTACGGTGAAAATGAGCACACGTGCGCGAGAGATGATCAAAAAAATTGCGTAATTGCGAAGGTAGTTTGAGCCTTGTAGAAAAAGCGTTATACAGAGAAGCCCACATGGGCAGTTTGCCCCGCTTGTGGTAAACACGGAGAATTGCATTTTCGTTGATGGCCTCATGCCAGAGATCCTCGAATGCGGGTAGAGGCATTGACGCATCCACCGATTCGGTGAAAATCTTATATTTTTTGTTGTTGTGTTTACAGAATTACACCAATGTCTCATACGCATTGATAAAAGCTGCGGTCGACTGTCAACTGGTCGAGACGGCACGAAAATGGTGACAACGACTGAGTGGGCTCGCACAATCCTCCGACATTTGGCCATTCTCTCGATGATCATCGCAACGACTCAAGGACGATTCGTTCGACTCGGTGAGTCAAAGTGATTTTTTTTTACAAGTACATGCAATAATAATGTTCCGAGTATAGAGTAGAATATTCGTATCTCAAAGAAAACCGGGCAAACGGCATCTCGATGCTCACGAGAGCCAACTAGAATAAATTGTCCCTGGGATTAACAATAATAGTCGCGATGCGTTATCCACGGTCTCGCGCAGAGTTGAGTAGCGGTTACAAAAAAATATTGAGTCAATTAGCCAATATTCACCGTTTTGTAGCCACGTCTAATGTATTTTTCCCCCGCCGATGACGAGTCTTCGAATTATTTTACTCCTGGGGCGACACTTGATACATAAAGTCGTGTAGGACAAAAAATACAACTTTGCCAAAAAAAACAAAAAATTTCAAAATCTCATAAAACTCAAACGATTAGATTAATTTTCGCCAAATTTAATACCAAACATTGTACAGTATTAGTCCATTCTCGTTTCAAATTGAAGATACCTTCAAGTTTACTCAAATTAGACCATTTTTTGTCATTTTTCAAAAAACTCAAAATCTCATATAATCTTACCACTTCGATGGATTTTGACCAAATTCAATACCAAAGGTCTTTGATCAAAATAGTATACTTATGATTTACGCAAGTTAGAGCTACCACAGAGAATTTCCAAAAAATTGAAAATTGCATAAAATCTCCAGTTGGGCTTCAATGTTCACGAAAATAGCACTGAACGAAGCGACGTGATCGCTCTACAGTGTACCAAATTTCAACTCGCTGTCTCAAGCCATTTTCGAGTTATAGTCATTTTAAACGATGCAACTCTGTCACATACACACACACACACATCCGGACGCCAGCTAAAAATCATATTTCTTGACGTTATAGACTATTTGAAGTATTCTGACATTAAAATCTCAATTTTTATTTTTTTTACGAAAACAAAGCTTCCTCTATGAGGAAGCAAAAAAAATCAAAAAATTATCGAAGACTATCGCTATGTTGCATTAGAGGAGCGTGTAGTAGCGACAAAGTATCGAAGAAGAAAAAGAAGATAAAAAAAGCGTCGCGCCAAGAAGGTTTTGTTGTTTGAAAAGAGAAGGGGCTCGGAGGTGGGGAAGAGACGCACGATTGTCGTAGAGTCTGACATCTGGTCCGCAGATCCGCGGGCAACATCCAGCTCGGCGGACGTATTAGGCGCGTACCCAAAAAGCCCAACACACCCGGCAACGCCTCGTCGACAGCCAGCATAAGCGAAAGGGAAAGTGTATCCGCAGAACGAAGGTTGCTTCGACTATGCCCTGTCATCCGCCTCTCTTGGCGAGCGGGGAGATGGAAGACGGAGAGTGTCGGTATTGGCTATGTGGGCTAGGAGAAATTCGTCGAATTCTACGGGGCTGTCGAGCATGTGCGAGTCGTCTGTATGTTTTTGACTATGTCGCGTTACTATTCGTCTCCGCGTTACGGGGCAAGGTTTGTGAGAAAAAAAAAGAAGAAAAATGGGATATACTATAAGCGTATCACAGTATTGATAGACCGGAATGAAATATATTACATATAATCCTAGCGCTCGGTACACGTAAGTAGCATTATGATTGGGCTCAATTGTCCAATTGGCCGCGATTATTGAATGCTTCTCGCGGTTAGCTCTCGGGTACATGCCGTTTGGTCTCTCAGTCTGTTATTAGCGAGCGCGTACTCTGCGCCGTGCACACACAAACGTAAATAGCGTAGAATCGACTGGTACGACAATTGTGAAACCCGCTGCGATAACGCCGTTCACAGATGCCGTCTCCTGTTGTACTTCCGAAGTCGAGAGACGAGAGGGATAAAATTCATCTTACCGGTACTTTGCAAGTAGGGTAGAGCGGGGCAAAAGGGGGTTTTGGGCAAAACGTCATTTTCCAATAATTTTTGGATGCCCGAATTCGCCCTACCGGATACATCAGGCTTTTCTGCCCAGTTTTGCCATCTTGTCCGATCCAAAAATGATTGGAAAATTAAGTTTTGCCCAAAAACCCCGTTTTGCCCCGCTCTCCCCTAAATGTTTGTTTGACACCCGTAAGATAAATCATTTTTGTAGGTGCAAGAAACAAGATTTTGTCGAAACAACTCGGTTCCATCCAAACCACGTTTCGTCTTTCGGGGTTAGCGGTATTTCGTGTGGCTGGCCAATACCTCGCGACAAAGGTTGGGCGTAGGGAAAGAGATTGTCGTGCGTGGCAAGAGCCGCAGAACTACCGCGACGTGCCCGCAGCGTGAAAACAGTGGATCAAGCCCGCGAGAAGAGAAGCGAGTGCGCTAGGATCGTGGGGCTGTGCTGCACTAAGTAGTCGCCGTAAAGCGGGCCGCAACACGAAAAAGAAAGAAAAAAAAAGTTCCGAATTAATTTACGACTGGCGCGTGCCCCGGGAAGTAAGCTGCGTGTCCTATATATAGAACACGTACGCTCGCATTTTCGATACGCGCTTTTACATCGCTGCCTCTGCGTGGTATAAATACTCCCGTTTCATATACCTGTAGGAACGAAGAGGAATGCTCGTTCGATCCCTGGAAGCATACTTTATCGCGGGTTTTCATCTAAAACGGATGTACGATAAATATATATTTTACGAATTTCCTCGAAACGGATGATGGCAGTCATTATTATGGGTAACGTTTTCGGAGATGACTTTCCAGAATTTGCGATGATTCATGGATATTGGAAAAGGCGTTTACCATGAAGCTAAGCCAGCCCACGTGAAAAAAAAAGTGTAGAGCGAGAGTGGTGAGGTCCCTTTTACCCCGCCTACCCTACCTACCCGTCGTTCGGTCGCTCGCGACCCGGTCTCATGGGGCGTCCGATCAACCCTGACTTGAAGAAACAAACACGAATGCCGGTAACAGTAATGTTGTCAAGCGACGACGTCTGCGCGGAGCTTGGCTCTCTAAACTCTATGTAAACTCAAAACTGCTAATGGCTAACGCCTCGGGCGCACCTACATCGTGATGTCCCAAAAACCTTTCAATATTTTGCCAATTCATGTATATTGTGTAAGTTACAGCGGGGCAACACGGCTCTGAGGAATAAAATCTACCACATTCATCTATTTTATGACAGGGCATACACTGAGAGAAAGATCTAGTAGTGGTAGTATATTTATTTCCATGTATACCCTGGCAGGTTTTTACATTTATCCCCTTAACATACAGTAGTTATTATTCCTATTTCTTATAGTTCATTCCGTTTTCACTTGCCACGCGACTTCTTCTCCACACTCACTTTTTTCACAAAAACGTCAAATCGCATTTGCCTCATCTTCCATCGAGTCTTGACCACAACCTCGGTTTTGGCCAATTTCCTCCCCCGTTTTGTCGCGCTATATCTTCTTTGCTCAGTCGTAATTCCGTCCTTCCCAGTATTTCCTGTTTTGCAGCTCCCTTCTTTTTTCTCTTCACTCGTTCTTGTTTCCCAATTATTCCTCCGTTATTTTCCCGTATCGGCCACTTTCCTCCTATTTTCTTGTACTCCTCGGCCAGCCAACACTTAAATTGATCCATCGCATTTTCAGTATTCCCAAAAATCCATTATATTTCGTTTATCTTATTTGTTGTTCTACATCTTTATTCTTCTTCGCTATTTCCTGTGTCATTTTCATTCTTGGCCGCACTCTTCTTAATTTCCTTGTCAAGGATTTAGTAAAAATTGCCGATTATCTAGGAAAAATGACCATGTCACATAGTAGTAGGCCGCCAAGGTGCCACCTATGGCATAAAGTCTCAGATTATCCAGCCATTTTTACCACAATATCTAAGAAAAATTCTTATAAATCCGGTACTTCCTACCATAGGTGGCGCCCCAGCGCCCTACTACTATGTGCTATGGAAATATCTCTCAAGCGATATAGTAATTTTTATTAAATCCTTCTCTCAGTGTATATATCTAAAAATCTCATCTCAAACGTAGAATAATGGTCCGTTTTCCACGAGGATTTCGTCAGAAAGTCAAATTTTCCGAACGATCGATTCGCATCGATTCCACCTCGAAAGTCTTGAAATTTCTATGAACGATTAATGCGAAGATACGCTATCGTCTCGCTCGCATTTATTCTTTTTTTTTTCTCGATCAAGACCGAGTCTCTTTCTGTTACGCGCGGGACTCGAACGGTCCCTGCCGGACTCTCGAATCCGCAGAGGCTATTCCTGGCGCCCGGCATTCAACCAGATGGCCCGCCGTGACGTCATCCACTCCCCCGAATCACGGCTGTTAATATCCCCCCCCCCAACCCCCTTAATCTCTCGGATGAATCGTGAATTCGCCCGATTATCGACGTCGAGTTAAATTTAAATCGGATCCAGAGATTCCGGGACATCGTACCGAGACCCCGATGACTTGAAGTAAAGAAATTTGTAATGTCGGCCAGACGCCCGACATACCTCCGTATCCGAACCAGAAGCGGAAAGAAGTGAATGGATATGCAGGAAGATAAAAAAAGGAAGAAAAAAAGCTTCGAAAGCGAGAGCTTCCAGAACGTGGAGCCAGCACGTGGATACCAGACGCCCACCGAGAGATCACAGAGAGACGCAGAAGCTACTTGGAGATGGGCGGTGAAGGGTGGAGGGTGCCCCAATGGTGCACAAAATAAAAGGAAACGAAACTGGCGAGCGCGATACAGTGGCGAGGGTCCCGGGTCAAATAAACTTGGATCGATTTCACTCTCGAGGCAAGAGCTTCAACAATGAGAGACAAACTGTCTCTGAAAAGTCCGTGAGTATCGGGATAGCAGGATGTTTGAACGCGTAGCGGAAAGCTCGATTCGAAGCCTCGATTCCATAATAAACACCCGTTAACAAGCCCCTGTCCTGTGCCGGTACTCCCTGCACTGCGAAAATTGCGCAATCCAAATGCGCGGAAAGATACGAAGGTCGAGAAAGAGGGAGGTACAGAAAATAGTGGCTCGTCATGCGTATACAATCCGCAAGTTAAACAAATAGCACATACGGGCTCTCGAACATAGTCGGAGGGAGAGAACGTGAGCAAAGGACCCATACAGAGTCTTGCCGTTGAATTTAGAATCCTTCGACAAGATCAAACCTAACTTATTGGTTCGATCTTATCGGACTTGAATCGCTGCTCAAGTTCGGACCTGAGGTGAAAATTAAAGGAGAATATAAAAGAGGTTCGGGTCTTGAAGAATTAAGCTGGAGAGATTCTCGTCAGACGATGACTGTCGACTTTAGTTACGCACGGGTGGCGACTTATCGACCGTACAGATCCGTGCGACACAGAGCCTGGATAAAATTGTTGGGGGATCCAACGATGCATCTGGCGACACCGCTGGATTGTCAAGAGCACGCCGAACTCGTCGTTCGCCGATGGTTCGTGTGATCCTGGTCCGCGGCAGTCGCGAGACACGGCATCAAGAAGAGATCTATAATTAGCGGTGTGCCTGCGGCATTCTGTCGAGAGGAAGGAAAGCCACGGCGGCTAAGAACGAGACGAAAAACGCCCGACGCCTGGCTACGTGACTCTGTCACACGGAGGAGGGATGAGAAATAGCGAAAGAGGCCGAGGCAGCGTCGCGATAAAGTTCTGGCCGGGATCCAACAGACTATGGGGCAGCGTCGATCACACCAATGCGCGCACACCTCTGCCTCCCAACATGAATGAGCGAAAAGGGCCACGCTGGCGAGTGCTCGCCAAAATTGCCGGAGGGAATTAGATTCGACACAATGAATTTTCGATGTCGCGAGGAGATCGTCTCATTAGATTATTTACTCGTTATATGATTGTACCAGGCTCGTGCCTGCAGCAGGAAACCGCTCTGAAACTCGTTGGGCTTTGTGTGTCCTTACCAATTATGAGAACTGGTACGTCGCGCCATTGACGAAAGAGAGAGAGAGAGAGAGAGAGATTTATATCATTTTGGAATATAGTGATAGCGGTTGTGAGGAGGAGACGAGACGAATGCAAATTATAGGGTGATGGTCCGTGACGCGTCGGGAAGACGATACGAAGAGATACAAACGACCCCGAATGGGCAACTGAGGTGATTAGAAAATTGTTAGTCATTAGACGGCGCGATGGACCGTCCCAACCTATCGTATCCAAGTAATACATACTTTTTCTGCAAGCTCGGCCACCCACACGGTAATATACGGTAATTTTATGTGTCTTCTATCCGCACAGACCCGGTTCATGTGCTTTTTTATTTTCTTTACTGCGCCAACTTACGTGATCGGCCTTTCGGTTACTGCGAAAACTTCGGAACATTTTGGCGGAAAATACATTTGTTGAAATATGCAATAATAACTTTGTAGTACGCGTGGCTGACTGCAAAATTGTGGAGAGCGTATTCCTCGACTGGCTAGGAAAATTTAACACGATAAATATTTACCTACATTCAACATCGCTAGTCCAAGTATAATTGACATAATATGTTCGGTGGATAAAAGAGCGTTTGTATTAATCTTTCAGATTCCTTCAACCGAGACGTAATTGTCTCGGTCGGTGAGAAGCTCACGCTGCGCTGTCCGTCCGACTTCGATACCGAGACTCACTGGTACAAGGAGGGCAACCTCATTCACCAGATATCGCCGAGAATACGCGTCATCAAGCAGACCCTAAAATTGAAATACGTCCAACCCGGTGATAGTGGAAACTACGCGTGCAGCTTGAACGCCGAGCACTCGGTCGAGTGGAGAAACGTTACGATTTACGTCGAAGACGTGCAAAACGATGGGTACGACAATGAGAGCGGAGAATTGGGCAGTATGCTCGGCGCCCTCAGACCAGACGAAGAAACTAACGAGCTCGAAGTCGGTTTGCCAAGTGAGCAACAACTTTTCGTCACTAAATTAGCAACAGTTTTATAATTTTGTACATTTTTCAACATTGTTCTTCCAGATCTTCCGGAGATGCGCTCGCTTCATCTCGATCCGGATCTAGAGAGTGAGAAAGCCGAGAACGGAAACGCCGGCGATCACAACAAGACCGCACCAGCAAGTCCACCGATGTTCAACAAGACCGATGAGATGCACAGCTCGATCGTCAAACCGGCGGGAAACATGCTTCGGCTTCGTTGCCCGAGTATCGGAAATCCTCGGCCCAACATAACTTGGCTGAAGAACAACGAGGAGCCGAAGCGGGCCGTCGGTCCGATTATGATAACAAAGTGGACCCTCAGGGTCGAGGACCTCGTCGTCAAGGACGGTGGAAACTACACGTGTATCGTCTGCAACTACCTGGCCTGCATCAATCACACATTCAAGGTCGACGTTATCGGTGAGTCAACGACCTCTGCACGTAGGATATTTTTTCTTAACCATCCGTCCATTCAGCTCGTTCATACGTCATTTGGATGTAAGAAGCAACTTAGCGCGAATAGGTGTGTCAAAATTTGGTTTGAAAACAAAAAAATGAATCGATGGTTCAGAACGTTTCCCGCACAAACCCTACATCAACGTGGGCTTTCCGAGGAACGTGACCGCGGTGGTCGACAGCATGGTCACATTCAGTTGCCCGATAGTTTCCGATCTAGAGCCATACATTCAGTGGGTCAGGGTGGCCGACTATCCGGACAATGAGGAAGGTTCGCCAAACGGAACTTTGCTCCAGGTAGAGAGACAAACACGCACACTCATCAGAATCATCACATCAGGTGGCGGTGGTGGTGGTGGTGGTGGTGGTGGTGGTGGTGGTGGCGGTGGTGGTGATGGCAGTGGTGGTGACCCCTGGAGCTTCCGATGATACTTCGTACACCCGTTGTTTTAATTGTTATATATCTTCTATGATCTAGTATGATCTATCTTCACCATCGGTAACAACAAGTTTCATCGCAATTTCATTCCTCGCTAGGAATCCTATTTCATCTGGTGGTAGCTTATCGCTGTGCTTCTATCGTACACTCGTTGTTAATTGACTCTGAATGTCTCAATGTTATCAAGTGGTGGTAGGAATATATTCGATAATGTAAAGATCTCCCAAAGAACAAAAAATGACGAGAACCATTTTTCATGGGTTACACTGAAAAAAAAAAATCACGAGTTAGGAATACTAGGTGAGACAACGATTTTTTTTATGAAAAAGATATAATCGGATAATCAAAAATATATATGTAATACATATTTGAAATGTATTAAATTCTGCTATCGATTTGTGAAAAAAAAAACATTTAAAAATATATTTTTCCGTTATTTCCCACATGTAGGTACGTTTTATAGTTAATGTGGGTGCCACCTAACTATTGGTTCTACTGACTCGTAATTTTTCTCTGTCCAGTGTCGATAATGTTTCCCTTAGATCCTTCTACCGGATCACTGTTACATACGCTAAACTTTTTCCTTGTTGTTGAAAAAAAGTCTGGTAATATCGGTGGTTGGGGTATATTTGAATTTAGAGAGTGTTCAACATCGACCAATCCTGACGAGGGCGCCGGCCAACACGACGGTCCTTATCGGGAACAACGCTAGTATGATCTGCGAGGTACTCTCGGACGCCCATCGTCATCTCGAGTGGTACCACGGACGTCACAAGTCCTTTGAGACCGTCAACAAGACGAGCCAAAGTTTGAGGGTCGAGGTTGAGGTGGGCATGCAGTTCTTCATCTGCAAAGCATGCACGTTCTTTCCTATATTTCCAATGTAACACATGTCCTTCGTTGCGACCGTCTCTTCTCCGTGTCTCGGGTGTACTCAATGTTCATCGCTAACGTGCATGTTTATTTTATTTTTTTACTTCATTTTTTGTTTATTTTATTTTTTCCACACTACTCTTACTGTAAAATCTGTAAACCCGAAATCCTTTAGTCCGATGCCAAGTCTAATAATATCGTCTAACAAGCGCTATTTGGAGGTCTACACGAAGATTAAAGCTTTTGTCTCGTCTCTGCAGGCCGGGGTAGCTGAAAATCCGGAAGTTCTCACGCTCTACAATGTAACGGAAAAGGACGAGGGTTGGTACACTTGTATCGCTCAGAACACCCTGGGCGAGACTTTCAGCAGCGCTTATCTGGCCGTAGTCGAGAGTGAGTATATTTTTTTAACCATTTTTATCAATTTCGTGACGAGAAATAAAAAAAATCTAATTTGAAATCCACTTTGCTCCCCTCGTCTATAAACCCAATATACTTTAAAAAAAAAAACCAAAATGTTTCAATGTTTTGCAAACGAGAATTTTCATTGAATTCAGGCATCGAACCGCCACGAGTTCCGATAACGGCCCACTCCCAGATCTTCATGCTGGATATCCTGGCTGCCCTCCTCTGCGTGTTCTTCGGTGTCGGCGTCGTCGTCGTCATTTACATATTCCAGCGTTTGAAACGCGAAAAAATGAAGAAACTCCTGGCGATCGAGACCGCCCGAGCCGCCGTCGTGACACAATGGACAAAGAAGGTCATAATAGAGAAGCAGAATCTCGTTAATGCCCAGAACGTCCAGGAACCTTTGCTCATGCCGGTGGTGAAAATAGAAAAGCAAAAATCGACGGTGACGACAGAGGACAGCAACGGTGGGGGTAGCATATCCGAGTATGAACTTCCGCTGGACAGCGCGTGGGAATTGTCCCGGGAACACTTGGCTCTGGGAAATACTCTTGGGGAGGGCGCTTTCGGAAAAGTCGTCAGGGCTCAGACGAATACCGGCAAGCCCGGTATCCCGTGCGTGGTGGCCGTAAAAATGCTCAAAGGTACCACACCCGACTTTCTTTGTCTTTGATTCATTTTTTAAATCCATTAATTTAGTATTGTTTCATTCATTCCTTTATTTTCAGAGGGTCACACGGATTCCGAGATGATGGATCTTGTGTCCGAGATGGAAATGATGAAAACGATCGGGAAACACGTGAACATAATTAATCTACTGGGTGCATGTACCCAGGGTGGGCCGCTGTACGTCGTCGTGGAGTTTGCGCCTCACGGAAATCTCCGTGATTTTCTGCGCAATCACAGACCGTCGTCGGGATACGAACCCACCATCGGCCAGGATGAAAAACCCAACAAGACCCTCACGCAGAAAGACCTCGTGTCGTTCGCTTATCAGGTAGCCCGGGGAATGGAGTATCTGGCGAGCCGGCGATGCATTCACAGAGATCTCGCCGCGAGAAACGTGCTGGTGAGCGACGAGTATGTTCTCAAGATCGCCGACTTTGGTCTAGCCCGAGACATCGCTTATCACGATTACTACAGGAAAATCACCGATGGCAGATTGCCGGTAAAGTGGATGGCACCCGAAGCCCTCTTCGATCGAGTCTACACCACTCAGTCCGACGTGTTAGTTTATTCTTATTATTATTATTATTGTTATTCTTATTATCATTATTATTTTTTCTTTACGGAACCTTGGGGTTCCGTAAAGAAAAACGGAATTTGCGGAAACCAGGTTACGGATTCCACCAGCCCAGCTGGTGGGTATGTGGAACTCCCGTAGCCTACCCACTAAACCGCCCTCTCCTTTCGGTCCTCCCTCAACCAGGAACTATGTTAATATTACTTCTGGTTGGGGGAGCTGTCTGTGTACGATTATTATTATTATTATTATTATTATTATTATTATTATTATTATTATTATTATTCCTGTTGTTACTATTATTGTACGATACGATTGTTTGTTGATACGATGTTTCGCATTAAAATTTCAGATGGTCGTACGGTATTCTGTTGTGGGAAATCATGACCCTCGGGGGTACACCCTATCCGTCCGTGCCCTCGGTTGAGAAGTTGTTTCAGCTCCTCAGGGCTGGACACAGAATGGAAAAGCCACCATGTTGTTCGATCGAAATGTAAGACGCTTCAATCGAGCGATGGCCAATCATTGTAATAGAGTCAATTCTGTTGAGGAATCGTGCTTTACTCATTCTTTTTATTTCATCCTCTGTCCAGATACATGCTCATGCGAGACTGCTGGAGCTATCTGCCCGACGAGAGGCCCGAGTTCGGCGAGTTGGTCAAGGATCTGGACAGGATACTAACGATAACAGCGAATGAGGTAACGATAATTGAAAAATCCTTCCAACAAAACTTCCCTGTCTGCAAATTGCGTATCTGTACGAGACTCATCGATTTGTCGTTGCAGGAATATTTGGATCTGGGACTTCCACAGCTTGACACCCCTCCATCGAGTCAGGAGTCCAGCGAAGCGGAGGACGACGACGATGATGAAAAATTTCCTTATCTATTGTGAAATTCAACGAGAACGAGGAAAGGTGTTGCAGCAAATTTAGATGCGGCGAGAGACTAACTGAAAATTCAAATTTCAGTTTATCCGAATTGTTTGGAACAATCGAATGGAATCACCGGATCAGACGTGGCTTGATGTGTGTATGTACGACGACGCGTGTGAATATACCAATACGACTGATAGGACGAACGCGCCAAATATATATGTATATATATATATACATACACTACGCAGTAAGAAACAGTATTGAACCCAGTAGACCGTATTCAGTAGAATTTAAGAAAACGAGAGATTTATGAAAATCTCGGAATTCAGACAGTGGATTAACCGATCGGATAACCATCGAGTGACGATAATTTGAGTCGCGGAATTATCGAACGTTGTGCCATTAGCGAGTGCCCTGGCATTGTTTTTATAAAACGACCGGAGCAATGAAAAAACAAAGACTTCGAAAGTTCTACGAAACTACGAATGTTTGCAAAGCGCCCTAGAATGATTGACTATTTTTTTTTAAGAATATTTTTTGTCAACACACGTCCGTGTACTCTGACGCCGCACGTGCGATCGCATGCTGTTTGTGTATGCAACTAGTCAATTTACGCGTTTCATTGTATCTCTTTGTACGATAGATTAAAATAACCTACGATATTATTTCCACCGCACACGAGTGTGTAAAAAAAGAATCCCTATGGACAGCAGAAGAAATAAATAAATTGTAATGTATATAATTGACCAAGTATTCCCGGGTCACTGGGCATATATAAGTCTTACGGCCGTATTCGCTCGCGTAAACGAGACGAATAATTAAAATAAAAAAATTAAATAAATAATTGTATAGATGAGAGTCGAGCAGATCTAAGATATTTAATTACTAATATTCTAGATTAATATTTATTCTTTGTAAAAAAAAAAAAAAAAAAAAAAAAAAAAAATTAATTAATATCATACTTTGATTTTAATTCCTCTAAATTAGAAGGGGATGTCGATTTTGCATTCATAATAACAAATGGTATTCGCGTTCGTCTTTAAAATTTCGTAGCAAACACTGCAAACAGCTGTGTGCGCGTTGTATAAAACGATTTTCATTTCTTTAATACGTGGCTAGTAACTCGCGATGTTTAATGTTAGTAAGGATAAAGAGTTGTATATAACGAGAGTTTTATCGATTAATACCGCGATACTAATTTTTTGTATGTCGTAAAACGGTACACCCTCCATTGCTATATGTTGTAGCCGGTGAATAAGCATGTACGTCAAGAAATTACGGAGTAAGTTGTACGTTATAGTCCGTGTACAATGATTGTATTAAAGCACAGTTGGAAACTCTAATAAATAACGAGTATGTGGAAAATTTTTTTTTTACTCGTTCGTTGAATCGATGGAGTCGACAAGAGAATTGAGGATCCACGCGCCAGTTGATTGTTGTTCCGGTTTTTAGCACTAGAAAAAGCAATCAATCGACAGAAGTATGCGGTGACTGTTTTTAAATGACCATTTACCTTTCAACAGCACGTAATTTAGTACTTGCTACGATACATGTAAACACACAAGTGACGATAAACTCACGCACGGATACCTATTTCCTGCATCGCGTCGCGTGTCCAAACACGCACTAACAGGATTATGCCTGGGACGCGCATCCTGCGAATATTATCGATCTATCAGCGACCTCACTTCGTGCGGTAACCGCGTGGCATGCGGTCAAGTGCATAACTTGGCCGTTGGCCGCGCCACAGTCAATTCATTTTGTTGTCATCAGCCACATTTATAATAAGTTGTTTTTATTAAACACATTTTAATTGCCGAACATTTAGATTCTTCAATTAATCCGCAACAGTGCCGGACGATGTGACGAGGATAATGTCGTCGACGAAGAGTCCACTTTGACTGTATCAAATGTAGTGGGTCCAGCGAGTTTTGACGCTTGTTCGCTACACCATTCGAGGTTAGGATTTGCTAGTCCACTTTATAAGAATACAAACGAATCGATTAATTATGGGGGAATATTTTAATACAGAAATTTACAGCGTTCACGACTCGAGCGACGAAATTCTGCCCTTTTATTCTGGTACGGTGAATTTACGTCGAGCCATATACGGGGTTAGAAAAGCGCGATCCATCCGTGAGGACTGTCAATGCCAAACTGCACAGTACAATCTCATTCGTAAAATACTATTTACTGTTAAAACTGTCGTGTGTCTTTATGATTTTTAATGTCTATGCGCACGATCGCAGGTAATAAAACCAAGCTAATAAATGGTGCTCACCGGTGCCATGGAGAGAAGGATCAAGCTGAAAACATTGAACAGCCACATAACATGTAAAATATGTCGAGGCTACCTGATAGACGCAACTACCGTCACCGAGTGCCTACACACCTTCTGCAAAAGTTGCCTGGTCAAACATCTCGAGGAGAAACATACATGTCCGACATGCCAAATAGTTATACACCAATCGCATCCGCTACAATATATCAGCTTCGACAGAACAATGCAAGATATTGTTTACAAATTAGTTCCCGACCTTCAGGAGAGTGAGTATTGCTTTTTCTTTATTTTTTTCTCTACAATACAAGACAACTATTCATCTTTATTTATATTTGTTTGTATTTATAATTCATGATACTTAACGTTACAGATGAAATAAAGCGAGAAAGAGAATTCTATAGGGCTAGAGGATTGCCCTGTCCTAAGGATGTTTTACCCAATGCCGGTGAGATCGAAGAGGAAAAGACCTCCGCGGATGCTCACGCCGAGTCTGACTATCACAGAGCGGACGAACAGGTAAGACTTATTATTCTCAAAAAGTTCAAATAAAATAAAATAAAAACCACTGCATCTTCCTCGTCGTTACAAATGGATTTTTTTACCGTGACAACAGGTGAACGTTTGTCTGGAGTGTATAAATGCAAGTTTAAAAACATTGAAGCGCAGATTCATACGATGTTCAGCTCAAGCTACGATAACTCACCTGAAAAAGTTTATTGCCAAAAAGGTTCTCAATGGAATGGAAAAATATCGGGACGTGAGTATCGAATGCCTTACAAAATGATCGTACATTTCTGTATTATATGTTACATATATATTATTATTGCAGATCGATATTCTCTGCAACGACGAACTACTAGGTAAGGACCACACATTGAAATTTGTTTACGTGACGAGATGGAGGTTTCGGGATCCCCCTCTGAGATTACAATATAGACCACGCATAGATATCTAAGGATAATCCCTCATTTGCTTTCTTTCTACATGGAAAAGCACAAGAGTGACAGACTCCCAAAAAAAATTTTCCCAGAATTTGTCCTAATTAAAGTGTTTGTCGCAAATGTGTATCGTGGTACATATTCCTTTGTTCTCTCCGGTCATCTCACCTTCGGCATTCATTTTTTAGAGTAGATGGTTTAAAATCTTAAAGGTATCTGGCATATCTCGAATGGAGCAGAAACCAGAAACAAATGAATTGTGGAATACACGCAAGGTATTCACGAGCAAAGTGTCTGAAAAAAAAAAAAAAAAAACTGCTATGCATACCGTACGATTGGTTCCCGTTTCTAGTTGCGATTGACTTCGTCACTGTGGGTGCAATTTGTCAAACGGCCAATTCGCGGAAAATGTAACCTCGATAATTCTGTTTTTCCGTGCCCCAACTTAAATTAGTACCTCGTAAGTTTTAAGTTTCGCAGTAAGTTAATGTCTAACTATGAATTTATTGTAAAATGTAATTGTGGCTGGTGCAGGGAAACATTGAGACGAGCCTGGTGGATTCCCGATCTGACGGAGGGTGACGAAAAAAATACAAAACAAAGTTCCCGTGAGTAAATTGCATTTACTCACGGGAACTGGGTGACGAGTATACGTCTTCGTAAAACTTTTAAAATGGACGATTAACTCCCGTCTTCGTCAGCGGGCGGAGAGTAAGTGCATAGACCAGCGATTTTTTTTTTTTTTGCCGTCGCCATTGCCGTCACCCTCGTCGATCGTGGACAGAATATTTTTCACAGGAAGAATGAAAAAAAGCGAGGCCCGCTTTTAATCGAGTCGCCAATTACGGACGTTGGCGGTTGTAGGCCTTTCTGAACTTTGCATGTTTATGCGCTGCACATGTTGCAACTCGCGGCCGCAAAGTGTAACACCGTAAAATTTCCAGTAGCGAAATTATAACGTTTTCCAGTAGATACTATATTTTCGAAAAGTAGGGAATCATTTAGACGTAGTTGGAATTTCCGGTACGCTTTGTGGACACGAGTCTGTCGCTTTTAGAGATATTAAAGTAACAAAAAGAAAAAAACAGTAATGGATAATATAAGAACGAATTTGGTCCATCTAACGTTAAAGCAAAGAGTGTGATTGTACATAATATTTAGAGAAAAATTGATGAGCAATCAATTACGAAGGAAAATCAGTTCGCAAAATAGCAGCATACGAGAATGTTACGGCTTGTACGTTGTGTGTCACTATAAATTATTGAATAAATATGTTTTGTACAGTATACTTTCTCCGTCGTCTCGTTTTCATGCTTTCTTTACACGTTTGACAATACGGCCTCGCAAATTACCGGGTTCGATCTGGCATAATTGGGAAAGGAGGCGAGTTTCGGTGAAAAAAGGTAACTCACCTTTCACTTTCGTAGATAAACGATCGTCTGTAAAATGCAAGAGTGCGACCGTTTAATCCTCTTACGATTCAATGGACATCCTGGGCATCCGCGTCCATTCGAGTACGAGAGCGCCGCAACTTTCGTCTGCTGCCATCGTTTTGTTCGATACATAGCGCAAAATTATCGAGTTTTCATATAAGACAATCCCAATCATCTCTTTCGGTAATCATGAAACCTGTTAGGTTGAAGCCATTCCTTCAGCCACCGGCAACACACCATTTAAAACGTTTCCAATATTCATAACGACACAGCGCTGAGTTTCGAATTACATAAGGTTACGTAAAGCTAAGCTCGCCGCATGAGCATGCCATTCCATTGGCTGAGCGACGTGAGGTAGTACCAACGACCTTGAGCGGACAAGGACGCCATTTTTGACGCAAGTTTTCCAGCCAGTTTTTCGAAAAACTAGAATTATATTACACACGAAAACTGGAAACGAATTGATCGACGATTTTTGTCAATCGGACATTTCATTATCGGATTAGTTGTATATAGTTTAAGCTCGTGAGTTGCCAATCTAGGCATACTCTTCCAGCAGGCTGCGAGTCGAGTGAGCATGCGCAGCACGCAAGCGCTCGAGCCGCGGACGAACTGCGAACGGCCGTAGTCGTGTACGAGAGTGGGAGGATTGCTCATCTCCCGTGGTTCTGTCGTTGGTATTCTTGTTGTGCGTGGTTCAGCGGAAAATAGTACGCTCGTAACAATTAACATGGGCTAGTATGGGGAGCCGAAAATTATCGCCTTCGAAAATTTCGCTCAGTGTGTCCACTCTCGACACGAATTTTTCAACGTGCCACAGTTAGCCGCGAGTTCGACGATAGATGAGTCTGCAGGACGGCATTTTCGCCGAACAAGTGGAGAATGATATAACGCTTTTCTCAAAGGACGCGCGACAAAAGAGGTACGCTCGCACTGTTGTTCCGAGTACATGGTCGTCGACGAGTCGAGAAGTCAACACAAAATTTCGAAGGTTATATCGTCGATAGCACGTCCGTTTTGTTTATGCTCAAAAATTGTAATACTAAATCGGCGGTCTGAAGTAAATTAAACGGCAATAGAGCGCTCGATGAGTTTTTTTGTGACACGAACTCTGCAACGTAAATCCGCAGCTCTTATTTCTTTACATGTTTTACGCGCAGAACTAATTGGGCAAACAACGGATCGAAGAACAATATCGAACGATTCGTCAAAATTCTTTAGCGGACAGTCGATCGGCAGCGAAACCATTACTTATCGTGTTTTCTCATGTGCGTCACCCACGCACGCGAATCCCATGCCGTTCACGTACTATACGCCGCGTCGATTACATGATATTTCGCTCGCTCCTTCCGTTATTCCCCCCCACCCTCCACGTTCTTATAGCGTAAAACCCCGTCTAGACGTCATCTAGCGTAACACATTTCTTTGTTTTCTTTTTCGGCTTGCGATAACCGATCGATGCCACATGTTGCTGTCGCCGGTGTAGCCTCGGGAACGGCCTGTGCCCGCTTAACGCACACCCTCGCTTACTCCACACGGGAATCGCTATTGCGCAACTTCTTAATAATTACACTATCAACTAAGCCGATAAGCACGCTCGACCACTTGTACCGTCGAGGTACCGGTTCGGCAAATCATTCTTATTGCTTCCACTCTCGGTCTTAAAGACACCAAAGAGAAACTAACTGAACCGTGAAACGATAGAAATTGAAACTGAATACCGCCGTATTACAGCACGCCGCCTCGCTATACTCTAACGATTGTAACACGATTTCTCGATTGCTGATCGAGCGTACGACGCCAACCGTGATAAATAAAAAAACTAACCTATAAAAAATTACCAATTATTACAAGAATTATTATTGCGACCGGAACATCTGTTTATTTTCATTGGGACAAGTCGATCGAAGAAATCGAGAATACGAGAATGAAGCTTGAAGAAATTAACAAGAAACTCAAATGCAAGGTTAAGGGCATGTGATGCAGAGTCTGTCCGTAACAAATCTCACAGATAGAAAAACGTGCTGTCAAACGGGTATCTTACTATTGGTACCGCAATCGTCCCGCCTCCGTGCCGACATTTTTCTATCTGGGCTGCTTCCCTATTTTCTTCGCGACTATTAATATTTTGGAAAAGGCAAATTAGGTTTTCGTAGAATATATACAGATACATAAAAACTTAATTTCCGTTTATCTGAAATATTAATAGGGGCGGAGAAAACAGGGAAACCGTTTTTTTTTACGGACTTAGTCTGTATCATATGCCCTTAAGGAGGGAGTCTCGCTGCGCACTGACTTCGCATAAGCTCGACAACAATAAGAGAAAATTGCAAGTACTTCTTGATGGTGTAAAATCTGAAAAAAATCATGTATACTAAAGGTACTGAGAAGATTAATTTTGCATAGTAATAATTGAAAAATGTTATTAACAAATTCATCAAAAAATTAATTGTTTAACAAATTACCCGGCAACAAAACTTTTTTTTTATGAAAATGATTAGTTTATTTTTCTGAATACGTATGAATTTTTTCAGATTTTTAAGTAATCGTTG
>JAPYZD010004232.1:0-13160 GCA_030522725.1 Ichneumoninae sp. B BG-2022a
ATATTTTCGGAGCGACGATTATATTTTCGGTACGAATTTACAGGGGCGGTGGAAAACTACCTGCGAGCTTCGTGCGAAACTGTCTGGGTGAGGATAACCTCTGAACGGGCGAGGGATGTTGAATGCATGTTTTTCTACGATCCTCGTATTATCTTTTTCTTTATGGGCAATTCAGCAAGAAGCTTTACAGACTCATCCATGAGTTCGATAACTTGGATGTTTTTCTACGATCCTCGTACTATGTTTTATTTATGGGCAAATCATCGAGAATCTCTAGACTCATGCATATGTTCGTCAAAGTAGTGGTTTTTTTTTTACTATAAAATATAGATTTTTTTTTTATATTTTCGGAGCGGTGAAAAGAGGATATAGTTACGGTGTGAAAAAGAGTCTGACCGTGTATACGAATTTACAGGGGCGGTGGAAAACTCTCTGCGAGCTTTGTGCGAAACTGTCTCGGTGAGGATAACCCCTGAACGGGCGAGGGATGTTGAATGCATGTTTTTCCACGATCCTCGTATTATCTTTTTTTTATGGGCAATTCAGCAAGAAGCTTTACAGACTCATGCATGAGTTCGACAACTTGGAGGTTTTTGGATGGTTTTCTACGATCCTCGTACTATGTTTTATTTATGGGCAAATCATCGAGTTTCTACGATCCTCGTACTATGTTTTATTTATGGGCAAATCATCGAGAATCTCTAGACTCATATGCATATGTTCGTCAAAGTAGTGGTTTATTTTTACTATAAAATATAGATTTTTTTTATATTTTCGGAGCGGTGAAAAGAGGATATAGTTACGGTGTGAAAAAGAGTCTGACCGTGTATACGAATTTACAGAGGCGGTGGAAAACTCTCTGCGAGCTTTGTGCGAAACTGTCTCGGTGAGGATAACCCCTGAACGGGCGAGGGATGTTGAATGCATGTTTCTCTACGATCCTCGTATTATCTTTTTTTTATGAGCGATTCAGCAAGAAGCTTTACAGACTCATGCATGAGTTCGACAACTTTGAGGTTTTTGCATGTTTTTCTACGATCCTCGTACTATCTTCTATTTATGGACAAATCATCGAGAATCTTCAGAGACTCATGCAGGGGTTCCTTAAAGTAGATCCTTTCTTTGTAGTTTCATTACTTTTTTTTCCTTATCTTGTATTTTTCAGTTTCATGAGTTTTTGTTGTACTATCGGTTTTTCGGTTGTTTTGTTTATATTCGACTAATTATTCATATAGTGTTTGTGTATTCTTTGTGTGTGCCTAGAGGACCTCAGGCCCTACTGTACAATAAATGCTATCTATCTATCTATCTATCCTCGTATTACCTTTTTTTATGGGCAATTGAGCAAGCTTTACAGACTCACGCATGAGTTCGACAACTTGTAGATTTTTGCATGTTTTTCTGCGATCCTCGTTCTATCTTTTTTTATGGGAAAATCATCGAGAATCTTCAGAGACTCATGCATGGTACGTCAAAGTAGAGGAGATTTTTTTTTCCTATAAAATATATATGAGCAAGTGCCGTCATACGTAACAGTTGGATGTGAAAGGGACGTAATTTTAATAAAGAGTGGGTATCCATGTAAAGTGACGGTAATATATCATTGAGATGACAACTTTCCAAGAAAGCTGGGCGAAAAGAGGGCGATGGGTGGTTGAAGGGGGGAGGGGGATAAAACGAGGGGGCGTAGGAGGAGGAGGGGAGATTTGACCCTGCCCGTGTGCACCTGGATAGGAAGCTGTAATCAATACCACAGAAAGCAGAGGCTAGAGCTGCGCTGGCACAGGCTCACCTCTTGTCCCCTGCTACGCTCTGACGTAAAATATACACACACACGCTCGTGCGCGCTGTAATATTTGAATAACGGGGTAGTGCAGGTGCTTCGACGCTCCGCGGTATAAAATTACAATTTTTTTTTCTATTTAAAATTTTCATTGTAATTTTTATTTTCGTTCATTTTTTATTTCCTTTTTCGTTTCAAGTTTCTCGGAAAAGTGTTGCAAAATATAAAGCGCCCGGCAACGGTGTATAAGCGTACACGGCGGATTATGAAAGTTCGCTTTCCAGCGGTATTATCCTACGGTATTTAGGAGTATGAATTATTTACGGGGTTTCACGGTGTACGAGGTAATAATGTTCGCAGAGGTTATACTACGGCCCCTCCGCAAATAGCATGTACACACCCACGCATATTCCGATTCGCTCTGGGGAGGGGTGGGACGCTCCCTAAGTAAGATCTGTATATTGCAGAGCTGCGCAAAGTACCAAAGTACTTTTTACAAGTACTTTAAGCAATTACACAGTAAAAAAAATGTGTTCTTTTTACAACAACTTATCGTCCACAAACGTCCGCAATTTTTTATTTGTTACATTTATTGCAACAAAATCGCAAACTGAAATTTTCGTAATTCGTCGTTTTCAGGCTATTTTTAATTTATTCTTCGCTTTTTTCCATTGAAAAAACATTAATAGAAAGTTTGATAACAAAATTTCATACATTTTTGTTAAGATAAAAAATAAAATAAAAACAACGAAAAGCCTTCACGATTCCTTTAATGGACATTAAAAAAAAAAAATTTATAAGAATTAAATTCTCGTTAATTATTAATTAATGTTATTGAAAAGTTTCGATACATAATCATGTAATAATGGAGATAAGATCTCATGACAGGATGTCACGAGGTCTCAAAAAATAGTTGTACTTGGTACCTGAAATCGCGAAAAAGGTATTTGAAGTACTTGAAATACTGCTCTGCTCTGATACTGCTCTGATAAATTGTAACGAATATAGAGATGACTATTGACCGAGATACGCGATATTACATGCCTGGAACATCTCGGCATGACAAATGAAAAACGTACGGATTATCGATTGACAAGATGACGACAGTCTCGATGTGACTTTGACGGCAAACATATGACAGTTCATACCCGACATAAATAGCGGTGAATCTAATTAACAACATCCGCCTCGAAACCAAATAGGGGAAACCGGGGCAAAATGGAGACATGAAATGTCATATCGATGTGGGGCAAAATAGGGTAATAATGAAGCTAACGAAAGTTGCAGCAAGTCAAATCGAAGGGTAGGAGACCGGGGACAAAAGTAACACGGGTCAATTGTAAGAAGCGGCTGCGCAACGCTGCGCATGATCGGACGCATCGGATATGATGTGAGCAACATTATAAACAGTACCTCATAAGGTGATGTTTATAATGTTGCTCACTTTACGCAGCCGCTTGTTATAATTGAGCCGTGTTACTTTTGTCCCCGGTCTCTCCTACCGCGTTTTGCCCCAGACGGTTCTTTTAAATATCCTTTCAAAAGCAGTGCCAATACAATTTTGGTGTGAAAAACAATGGATCGATGTTTTCGGTATAGCAGGTGTTATTGCTTCGTGTCACCGTTTTGTCGCGGTCTACCCTACGTGTACACGGAGAAAAGTAGTTCTGTTTCTCTAACAAAATGTGGATTGTTAACAGTTTATTGTTGTGGTGGCAAAAATATTTAGCTGCCACAGCAAAATATTTGCTGCCGCAGCAAAATATTTTCCGCCACAGCAAAATATTTGCTGCCGCAGCAAAATATTTTCCGCCACAGCAAAATATTTTCCGCCACAGCAAAATATTTTCCGCCACAGCAAAATATTTTCCGCCACATCAAAATATTTTCCGGCCCAGCAAAATATTTTGCTGTCCCTATGTTAACCAGGTAAATGAATTATGGTAACAAAATTCTTGTTGTCCCAACAATTTTTTTTTCTCCGTGTATTGTCGATCCCGCTCGGTCGTTACAATGTGTCCCAAAACATATCGTCTGCTCAATGCCATAACGGCATACAGGCTGTCTATAAGCACAGCTTGTGCGGCTTTCTGGCACTGGACCGTCGACAGACGAGATGCTACGCAAAGTGGATCGCGAGGTAATTATCCGAATGGCACGATCTCATCAAAACCGCAGACGATCTAATCCCATCGTGACACAGTGTCACTCGCGCTAATAAGTCCTCCCGGTTCGAGTGATCTCGCGTCTCTCAAACGAGCAACGAATACGTGATACTGTTTTGGCACGTAGTTTCGCTCCCTCTAAACCCCCATCGCTGTGTTCCGCGTTAAGCTCACACACACACACACATGCGAGGGGGGGGGGGGGGGGGGGGGGAGAAAATTTCAAACGTAATCAATTAATTATCAATGCATTTGCGATCGATTCGGTAGCCGGGGGGTAAACGAGCTTATTTCGTCAAGTACGATTCGGGCGGATTCCTCGCGCATCCGTTCCCGATTAAATTCCAATGATCGGTCCAGTGTGTGCGTGCGTGGGTGCGGGTTACGCGATATTTTTCGCTCTCGCGTGGGAATACCCCGTCCGACGGTATTATGATCGAGGAGGATGGCGGAATTACGCAAAGACTCCTATAGGAAAATATATCGAATTACCGACGGAAATTGCAGCGAATATTGTTTCCGCGAATTCAATTTTTACACAATGCGCGTTACGCAAGTTTCGTTACGCGAGCGACAGGTAGTTCGTATTTATTGTTACGGATTCGGGGCTTCGTATTTATTGTTACGGATTGGGGGCTTCGTATTTATTGTTACGGATCGGTATTTTCCGTGCGGCGTAGTTTCCTCTCGGGGAAGGCAAAGAGACACTCGAGAAGCCTTCTTAAAAACGCCTTTTGCCCGCGAAGACTTTTATCGTGTAGGGGACAACGGGGCAAAACGGGGTTTTTGGGCAAAACTAAATTTTCCAATCTTGCTTCCTCATAGAGGAAGCTATGTTTTCGTGAAAATTTTTTTTTTTGAGATTTTAATGTCAACGTACGAAAAATGGTCGAAAACGTCAAGAAATGTGATTTTTAGCTGGCGTCCGGATGTATGTGTGTATGTATGTATGTGTGCGTGTGTGACAGCGTGCATCGCTTAGAACGAATATAACTCGGAAATGGTTTGGGATAGCGGGTTCAAATTTTGTACACTAGTAGAGTGGTCACGTCTCTTCCTTCGATATAATTGTGATGAAAATTGCGACCCGTTTCGGGATTTTACGAGAATTCGAAATTTTTTTAAAAAGTCTGTGGTAGCTCTAACTTTCGTAAATTTTGAGCCATCGTACTAAAAATGCATATAAATACAATACTATGAACAAAGACCTTTGGTATTGAGTTTGGCCAAAATCTACCTAAGGAAACAGATATTATCGAATTTTGATTTTTTTGAAAAATGACTAAAAATCGTCTAATTTGAGTAAACATGGAGGTATCGAGCTTAAATTTGCCACAGGAATGGACTGACACTGTACAATGTTTCGTATTAAATTTGGCAAAAATTGATCGAACCGTTTGAATTTTATGGGATTTTGACAATTTTGAATTTTTCAATTTTTTTTTTTGACAGAAGTTTCTGAATCAAACATCGCGCAAAGAGTATAATGAGTTATAGTTTCGTAATCAGTGCGGAAGATTAAATTAAAAATTGCCGTAAAACTTTTTTTATTGTGTTTTAATTATTGCTTCTTTTTGGATTGGGCAAGGTGGCAAAATTGGGCAGAAAAGCCTGATGTATCCGATAGCGCGAATTCGGGCATCCAAAAATTATTGGAAAATTACGTTTTGCCCAAAAACCCCATTTTGCCCCACTCTCCCCTGTACATAAACGCATCGTGTTCTCCTCTTCGGCGTTCGCCGCAAAATCGCGATTTTCCGCTTCCTCCTCTCGCAGCTTGTCGATGACGAAGATACGATCGGGTTTGACCCCGTTCGAAGCTCCGCGATCACCCGGGATTATTATGTGTGTTACGTACGACTGCGGAAAACCGGGACGATGGAGGGAACAAAAAGGAAAAAAATGTTGCATGCCTTATCTCGCTGGGCGAGATGCTCGAGCACGCGCGCGTTCGGTTTCTTCCCTGGAAGGCTCTTCGTTTAAAGGGTAGGCGGGTTACTGGGACAGGTATATTTACAGCTCCGGATCGCCCGGGGTTGGGGAAAGGGGGACGGTGGTTGATTATCCCCGCTGGCAGATGTATAAATATATTAGAGTCGCGGGCGATCCGACCGTGCACGGAGAAAAGTAGTTTTATTTCTCTAACAAAATGTAGATCGTTAATAGTTTATCGTTGTGGTGGCAAAAATATTTGTTGCTACAGCAAAATATTTGTTGCTACAGCAGAATATTTGCTACCACAGCAGAATATTTTGTTGTCCCTATGTTTACCAGGTAAATCAGTTACGGCAACAAAATTCTTGTTGTCCCAACAATTTGTTTTTCTCCGTATGAGCGGGGTAGGCGGGTTACTGAGACAGGTAGGGAAGAGTGGGGCAAAACTAAATTTTCCAATCATTTTTGGATCGGACACGTTGGCAAAACGGGCAGAAAAGCCTGATGCATCGATGGGGCAAATTCGAGCATCTAAAAATTATTGGAAAATGACGTTTTGCCCCACGCCCCGTTTTGCCCCGCTCTACCCTATATTTACAGCTCAGGATCGCCCGGGGTTGGCGAACGGGGAAAGGCGCACGGTGGTTGATTATCCCCGCTGGCAGATGTATAAATATATTAGAGTCGCGGGCGATCTCGACCGTGAGCGATCGCTCCTCGGCCGCGGACACCCTCACGCCCAATGACTATCCCTCCGACCCTCGACAGTTTCACTGTTTGATAATTTATTTCTGATTATAGATACAATATACATCGTATAGGCTAAATGAAACACTTAATAGTATCTTTAGCCTAGCTGAACATTACGTATTACATATTACCTAGATTCCTTAGGAGTTAGGAGAGTGCGTTTCTGCGATATTCCTCGCTCTTCCTCCCACCTTACTCAGCGCACATATCAATTCTTCATTTATTTATTTACTTTTTTTCCTGTAATTCTCATATATCATCGTCCCACACGATTTCTCACACTCCAAACACTTAAAGGCAATGATGATCGATCAGCGCGTCGTGTGTGTGTGTGTGTGTGTTTTTTTTTAAGTTCCTTCCTATCCTCTCTTTCAATATTTTTTATATTTTTTTAAATTTGTTTAAAATCAATATATTATGTAATTTTATTTGTATAACTATGCAGTACGTATGTTCATAATAGATCGTATTTACACGCTTTCGATTCGACCGATGCGCCTCTCTCGCCTCCCCTCCGACCGGCGGACGGAATCGCGAGACGCTTCGAGATGTTCCCGGTTTTCCCCGGGCTGTTCCCGGTTTTCCACGGTGAGATGCGCGCGGGATAGCGAGCAATTAGCGATCGAGTACGCTGGATCGAGTGGGTACTTCACGGATAAGACCCGACATAAATATCCGGTCTCCTCCCCCCCCCCCCCCGCTCTTTTCGCCCTCCCAACCCTGAGACGGTCTTCGAGCTCCGTCCTTCCTGCTGATCTCTCCTTCTTACCCGGGTTGCACTCTCGTCTCAATCCCGGTTAGCAGCGACGGAGCCAGAAGCTATTCGGACCGCACGTTTGTCTCCGGGCTCTCCGGTTTCCACCGATTCCAGGAACACCGAGGAGGCTCCCGGGGTGGAAAACGAGGCAGAGAACGAGAAGACAGGGCCGAAGCAAAGAAGAAGAAGCCGGAGAGTATCGGGTATCTTAATCAAAAGGATCCGCGGAGCTTTGCAGCGCTTGACCCGAATCCGTCGCCGGGGTGTCCGGACAAATGCGTGACCTCGCTCGTACTCCACTCGCCCCGATACATGTATATATATACATATACATACATACATGTATATATATAGGGGAGAGCGGGGCAAAATGGGGCAACGGGGCAAAACTGGGTTTTTGGGCAAAACTAAATTTTCCAATCATTTTTGGATGGGACAAGGTGGCAAAACTGGGCAGAAAAGCCTGATATATCCAATAGGGCGAATTCAGGCATCCAAAAATTATTGGAAAATGACGTTTTGCTCAAAAACCCCGTTTTGCCCCGTTTCCCCATTTTGCCCCGCTCTACCCTGTATATCATATATATGTATATATATATAGGGAAGAGCGGGGCAAAATGGGACAGTGGGGCAAAACGGGACAGTGGGGGCAAAACTTACTCGGTTTACCCGGTCTGATAAGGCCTTATCAGGACCCTATCAGAGCCTCATGTAAGGGTCTAAAATTTCTACTCGGGTTAGTGTACCAATCACTTTTAGATGCCCCAATTTGTCCTACCGATACATCCGGATTTGCAAACCCGTTTGGCCCCACTCACCACCACCACCACAGACTGAGAAAAAAAGAATTGATTAGATTAACCAAGTCACGGTAACATACGTTCAAAACTGTTGTCCGTTTGGTACAAATAAAGCATTTTTTTCTTAAACCTTTATTCACTTAAATTTATTAAAAATGTGTCGATTGAAACAAACATTTTTGCAGCAACAATAATAGACCTTTGAACGTATCTCACCGTGCTTTTGCTCGATAGAACCATTTAATTTTCTCAGTGTACGAACGTTATTGGAAAATTACGTTTTGCCGCATTATCCCGTTTCGCCCCACTGTGCCATTTTGCCCCACCCCTATATATATATAATTTTTTTCCTTCCAGCGTTCTTTCGACGCTGGAAATTCAGAGAGCGCCTCGACGGGCCGTCGAGAAGTCGGCAATGCAGGGGCGAAGGGCACGAAAGGCTTTTTTCTGGCGCGGCGTTGCGCCCCTCACCGTCCCTTCGCTCCATTCTCGCCCTGTAGGGTCGAGCGGGGCAAAATGGAGCAACAGTGCAAAACGGGGTTTTTGGGAAAAACGGCATTTTCCAATAATTTCTGGACGCCCGAATTCGCCCTATCGGATGCATCAAGCTTTTCTGCCCAGTTTTGCCACCTTGTCCGGTCCAAAAATGATTGGAAAATTTAGTTTTGCCCCGTTGCCCCAATTTGCCCGCCCTCCCCTATATAGGGTAGAGCGGGGCAAAAGGGGGCAACGGGGAAAAACTAAATTTTCCAATAATTTCTGGATGCCCGAATTCGCCCTATCGGATACATCAGGCTTTTCTGCCCAGTTTTCCCACCTTGTCCGGTCCAAAAATGATTGGAAAATTTAGTTTTGCCCCGTTGCCCCATTTTCCAATAATTTTAGGATGCCCGAATTCGCCCTATCGGATACATCAGGCTATTCTGCCCAGTTTTGCCACCTTGCCCGGTCCAAAAATGATTGGAAAATTTAGTTTTGCCCCGTTTGCCCCATTTTGCCCCGATCTCCCCTATATAGGGTAGAGCGGGGCAAAACGTAATTTTCCAATAATTTTTCGATGCCCGAATTCACCCTATCGGATACATCAGGCTTTTCTGCCCAGTTTTCCCACCTTGTCCGATCCAAACATGATCGGAAAATTTAGTTTTGCCCCGTTGCCCCATTTTGCCCCGCTCTCCCCTATATAGAGTAGAGCGGGGCAAAATGGACCAACGGGGCAAAACGTCATTTTCCAATAATTTTTGGATGCCCGAATTCACCCTATCGGACACATCAGGCTTTTCTGCCCAGTTTTCCCACCTTGTCCGGTCCAAAAATGATTGGAAAATTTAGTTTTGCCCAAAAACCCTGTTTTGCCCCGTTGCCCCATTTTGCCCCGCTCTCCCCTATATTTCTCTGTATGTATGTATATTTGTCGGCAACGGGCACGCTGCACAACGCAATTTCGCCGTTGTACGTTTCAATTAGTGGGGAGACGCGGGCGCGGTGAGCTTTCGTGCCACCTCTTGCTGAAATAGATTAACGCTTCCTTTGAGACAGAGGAACGTAAAGAGCCCCGGAATTGCGTGACGTCGCTCCGCGTCACAGTCCTCGTCCCAGCCGGATGATAGACACGATCAAAGCGCATCCCCCGAATATTCTATACATCCTCGATTTATCTCTCATTCTCTCGTCTAACCTTCCTCCACTCCCGGTTCGCTTTGACCGGGCGATACCCTCGGTTTGCACATCCGTCCTCTCGCCTCGCGACCGCGCGCGCGCTTTCACCCCGCGCGCGCGGGGGTGAAAGCTTCTTTTTTCCTCCCTCTCGCTATCGATAGTGTTTAATTGTAATTGTCGTACTGTTATTATTATATGTAATTTTTTTTATTACATTTCGTCCATTTTACGAAATTCACAGCAATACCGTCTCTCACTCGCTTATCTCGCTCTCGACTCTGCTCTCTCGTTAGATTCTCATAGATTCATCTTCAATTATTTACATAACGCCGTGGTATTTTTTTCTTTTTTTTTTCTTTTAGATTTATTTTTTCTCTCGACGCGAATTATTATTTTTTTTTATGCGCGCACTTATTTTGTCTCCTCGGATAGTTTTTGACTATACACGTAAATAATTTTACATGGATAACATCGTGATAACAATCGATAACGAAAAATGAAATGACAGCGATAAGCGTTCGATATTTCATACGAACAAATGCGATAATCGTACAATGGAGTGAGCCTCGGGCATTCAGCGCTAAATAATGTATATATATACATATATATTCGTGTATATGTATATTTATGTATATATATAATATATGGTGTAGTAATGGATTTGGAAAACAGTACTCAACGATGTCATACAGAGAATCGTCGAAACGTACAGGTACATTATATCACCACCCTCGCTCACACTCTATTCTTCGTTCCATTCGCTCACACATACCTCGATTTTATTTAGTTACTCTTTTCACGTAATGACGCACGTAGTTACAATCATTTAACATCGACTAGCTCCGTACGTTATACAATGACAATAAAGATTTTTCATTTTTTTTTTTGTAATATTTCATGCACGATACGCATTTTTGTTTCTCGATAATTAGTACATTTATCATTTTACGCATATAATATTTTTTTGTTTCTGATCGTTTCATTTTATTTTTTTTTACTTTTTATCTTATTTTTTCTTCATTCCTCATTTATCGTCGAGTTTTATATCTACGAGAGTCTTTATAGTAAACGTCACAGCGTCTTTGCTCAACATTCTCGTAACAGCTTCTTCAGGTTTTTCTTTTCCTCCACTTCGATCCAGCACAGTTGTGGAATTAACGTCGTACACCGTTGCTCGTATTATGCAACGTCGATTATTTTTTTTTTTTTTCGTCAATTTTTTTCACCCTCTCTCGCGCGTGTGTAATTATCACATATGCATCAACGTCCGTTGGTCAAAATATATCGTAGATTATTACACATACCCACTCACGCATACACGCTATGTTTCCACTTGTGTAAAAAAAATGAACTAAAAAAGTTTTTTTTTTTTAAAGATAACGAAAGAAAAAGTAAAAAAGTAAAAAGTAACGATCATTAACGCCCAGTCGATGGCGACATCGACGAATCGTCGACACCGTCGCCATAATCGTGTATTGTCGAGACGAACTAAACAACTGAAGCTTCGTAAGATACAATATTTACAATCGGGTAACCGGAGAGAGGAGAGCTTCGTCCCTGTCGAGCTTTCGCGCCTCTCGATCCAACATCG
Source organism: Ichneumoninae sp. B BG-2022a (assembly GCA_030522725.1). NCBI lineage: Eukaryota > Metazoa > Arthropoda > Insecta > Hymenoptera > Ichneumonidae > Ichneumoninae sp. B BG-2022a. Next base: position 11,441 of record JAPYZD010004232.1, read on the forward strand.
CACCATCCCCCTAGGCCGTTTTTTTGTTATTACATTTATTTCACTCGGTGCGTAAAGTGCAGTTTTACGCACGCTTCGCGCACATAAAAGTCCCCTTTCTCACCTTGTGAAATAAAATTTCGTACGATACTCGTGCGATAAACGTTTTCTTAACTCGTGTGATTGCAACTCACACTCGACCGAAAAAATTTTATCGCACTAGTATCGTAATGTACTATTTTTTTTATTAAATTTTATTCTACCATATAAACAATGAGAAAGTTACGTTTTTTTCTCCTCGCGGCCGTCGTCGTCACAGCACCGTGCCGGTAATCGTAAGCAAAGTTTCATCGTTTGATATGTTCGTAATTGTCCTTCCGATGTAGCAGCAAAAACCACCCTCGTTTCCGAAATTTCTCTAATCGCCCTCGTTCCGAGGTCCGCGCGCTCACGCAACGCATCGATAATTTTCAAGGGTCGCCGAAGCCGCGTTAACGACGAATCGCGATAAACGCTCCCGCTATTCGTTTCACGGATTAAACTAAAAAAAAATAATAAAAAAATACCAGCGAGTTTCTTTGGGCGGTCATCCGTCTCGAGTCGGTTTCTCCGGCTTCCCGACTCGTTTGGACGTTATTGACCTTCCGCGTAGGTGATCATTATCACGCGAGTTTTCTGGCACAACGAACAACGATCTCGTGCAGCTCGTCCCGCGGGCGACTCAGCTTTTTTTTTTTTTCTTCACCAACGCCCCTTTATCGAACCTACTGTTCCTTTCTTTTTCATGGTTCGCGTTTCCCGCTCGTCTCGGGGCCTCGTTAGCGAGGAAGCCTCGCCGGGGCGAAACGCGAGAGAATACACGCCTACCCCGCGTCGATGCAATTCGAGACCCACCGAAATTCACCCGCTCTCCCGTTTCGTCCTCCCGCGAATTGTTGATCCATGCCACACCGTGAGACGCAAGGGATATAAGTACATTACGATACTAGTGCGAGAAACACTTTTTGTGTAACGTATGCGTGAGAAGTGCTACTTTTCGTGCCTGTCGAGAGTCGCTCTTTAGAGCCAAGTATTCTATCAATATTTTTTGTGTTCTATCAAGATTTTACTTTACGCACGCTTTCGTACTTTACGCACGCTTTCGTACTTTACGCACGCTTTCGTACTTTACGCACGCTTTCGTACTTTACGCACGCTTTCGTACTNGCACGCTTTCGTACTTTACGCACGCTTTCGTACTTTACGCACGCTTTCGTACTTTACGCACGCTTTCGTACTTTACGCACGCTTTCGTACTTTACGCACACTTTTGCACTTTACGCACACTGTATGTGCGCTGTACATCAGGCATGGAGTAGCACTTCTTCTGCATTCGTTACAGAAAATATTACGCGATACTAGTGCGGTGTAGCGAACATCATACGCCAACTATGAAGTGAGTCGCGCTCGCCGCAGTCGTACCACACGAAGCACTCACCCCGCACGGAGCACTTCACAGCGGCGTATAAATTTCGCTTTACCGTACTTGTGTCGCAAATTATGATTACGCAACTCATGCATGAAAAGTGCTACTTTTCGTGCCAGCCAAGAGGGGCGCTTTACAGCCAAGTGTACTATAATTATCCTGCGCATGCGCACATCGGACTGATTTTACTTTACGCACGCTTCTCGTACTTTACGCACGCTTCTCGTACTTTACGCACGCTTCTCGTACTTTACGCACGCTTCTCGTACTTTACGC
>JAPYZD010004233.1:0-11598 GCA_030522725.1 Ichneumoninae sp. B BG-2022a
TTAATTTTTAATTTTTAATTTTTAATTTTTAATTTTTAATTTTTAATTTTTAATTTTTAATTTTTAATTTTTAATTTTTAATTTTTAATTAATTTTTAATTTTTAATTTTTAATTTTCTTTTCCTATCTTCCATTTTTCATCAGACGTTTGATTTAGTCAGTGAAATGAGTTTTCTACCTGGTTTCGCCGGTGCTTTCCTTCGACTTTTCTACTGCATATCGGCGAGCTATTCCTTTGGACGATAAGGCCCTGCGATAAGGAGCCGCTCGAAGCACTCGTTTCGCAGGGTCGAGAGTTTTCACGTTTTTCCGGACGAATTCTAAAATCAGGGTAGCACGGCTGGACTGTTGAAGGCAACGCGATCCGAGGCTGAAGGGCGGATGGATGAGTGCCTAAGTGGGAGGGCTGCATCGTGCACGTCGCTCCCGGTAGCCGGCGGTACATACAGGCTAGATAGGCGACAGGATGAGTTTAGCGGCAGGAAGTGCCCTCGTTATCACGCCAGTCAATTGTTTAATCTCGGTGCGCCTTCTCGCCCTCCCCCCTCTTCTGCCCCGTCGCTGCCCTTCGTCATCGTATACTTTACGCTATAACCCCACTATGACACCACGCGAAACCGACTAAACCGGCTATCAGGTTCCTCGAGCACGTACCAACGACGAACACGCACGCGTGCCGAGCCTCGTCTTCCTTTCGTCCCCGTACCAAATATTTTACTAGTTTCGTCATTTTATCCATTTTTTTAAAACCTTACATTTTTTTTTTACTAACCAATATCCGTTACAAAAAAACCTTATCCTATATTCCTCTTTTTATTATTTTTCAGATGGACGAGTTCAAAAATCATTGGCTCAAGGTAAGACTTTTTGTTATTAATGTTAGTAAAAAAAAAAAAATGTTTTGTTCAAGAATGATATTTTTATCGATGAGAGACATGCAAAAAAAATGTATGCCATTTTGCCCCAATTTCTAAAATGTATCATAGAGTGTTCGCCCTGTTAGTATTAGAACGCCGACATGATCTCCGGAACATATCGACTCTCAGAAGCTAAACGTGAAGGGAGAACGGAGGGGATGTGGCTTTTTGTTATTAATGTTCGTTAAAAAATAATATATATTTTTAGCAATGATAAATTTTAGCTGCGAGATTTAAAAAAAATTATGCCATTTTGCCCCAACTTCTAAAATGTATCATAGAGTGTTCGCTCTTTTAGTATTAGAACGGCGACATGTTCTCGAGACCATGCCGACTCGCAGAAGAAAAACGTGAAGGGATGTGGCTTTTTTTGTTATGAATGGTAGTAAAAAAGATAATATTTTTTTAGCAATGACAAATTTTAGCTGTGAGATATGAAAAAAATGTATGCCATTTTGCCCCAATTTCCAAAATGTATCTTAGACATTGGGATAAAATTGAAATGATTGCAATAATATCGATGGCCTGATTTCATAAGGGTGCTGTTATTATAGGCTGTGTGCATAGAATGTTCGCGCTTTTGGGATTGGGCCGTCAATGTGCTCTCGAGAACATGCCGACTGTCAGAGGGAAAACGTGAAGCGAGATGGGCTTCCTCGTTACGAAATCGGAGCGGATGTGGCGTTCGGTACGCTTACGCGTATATCCATGCGGTATCGTGTTCGTACGGGAGCTCACGCTCCCGGCACGAAATTTACACGGTATGGGGTCTTTGTGTCCCAGTTAGGACAATTTACGTTTTGATTTACAATACGTACGAGTCGGTTAACGGGAAGCCTCGATTGAGCCATCGTACGAAGTCTCCCATATAATGCAGTCTAGGTACACCGTGCCAATGCACTTCAGAAAATGAAGTCGAGAATAAATATTTTTCATCAGTGCTATCGATTCGTTCTCCATGAAAAAAACGACCAAACTCGAGGCTGGCAAGGCGAAGAAATTTCATGTGTTCGCTAAATAGTTGCGAACAATTTCTGCCGAGATTTTTGTTTAGAATTTTTTAATAAAAATTTCAAGTTTCAAATCTCAAATCTCAAATCTCAATACTTTAATTTCGAATCTTAAGTCTTAAATTTCAAATTTCATATCTCAAATCTCAAATCTTAAGTCTTAAATTTCAAATTTTATATCTCAAATCTCAAATCTCAAGTCTTAAATTTCAAATTTCAAATCTCACATCTGAAATTTCAAGTCTTAAATTTCAAATTTCAAATCTCACATCTGAAATCTTAAATTTAAAATTTCTAAAGAAACTTTTGAATTTACTTACCTAAACCTGCTCCTCGGGCCTGGAAGCTTGCGAGCAGTGATTGCTCTTCGGAGGGTCGGCTACTTCCGGTCTGGGTGGTAACAGAGGCGGCGACGATATTCTCAGTACCTGGTCCATGTCCAGTAAAGTTTCCGGATCGTTGTCAGCCTCGATCTCGTTTATGACGAAATTAGTTTTCTTCGTCACTTCCGGTTTGTCTCTGCTGGCCTCGTTCAGACTCGAGCGTCTCGGTAGTGCGCACGTTAACGACGGCCCGTGTGTCCTTTCCGGTGAATCGGCGAACCTCGTGTGCCTGAATTTAACGAAATTAATTAAAAACCAATTTTTTAAATTTGTAACCATCTTTTTTTCTTGCAAAAAGTTCCGCTTACCTAGAGTCGAGGGTTGTCCTGGAGGCCGATTTCTTCATAGCCCCCGTTGGTACCGGACACTCCAGCGTCGGCTTCGACCCGATTCTCCTCATACTCTCGAAGTTCGTCTTCGAGTCGTTTCTTCTCGACTCCAGAGTCTGCCTCGAGCCTTCCCGGTGCATTTTCTTGTCCTCCTTCGACTGCACGATCTGCCTGTTTCTCCTGAGGCTGGCATTTATGTCGTCCAGGACCCTGTTGTAATCCTCCTGATTTTTAAGGTCCTCGACTGTGCTCATAGCGCTCCCGGGATTCACGCGGTAATCCGCCGCTTCCGTAATCTTCACAGTCGGTAAAAAAACATTAATTACTTTCACGAGCCGGTTTAAATTTGTGGATTAATTTTGTTTTAATTTGATTAACTAAATAATGTGTATAATAATTTTTATTAATAACTTTAATTAATTTATTGATAACTTTTATCAATTTATTAATAACTCTTATTAATTTATTAATAATATTTAATTATTTTTTTATTTTTAATTAATTTACCTCATCCTGAGTGTAAAAAGTTGCGAGTCTCTGATCGGTCTGACTGTTGGCGCTATCCCTTCGGGTAATGTCGTCGGGACCGGTGATCATTACGGGAATCGGCGTGGGTGGTGTCGGTGCGTGCATGTGAAGGCCGCCCGTCGACGACGCCAAACTCGAACCGGAACTCGTCGTCAAAGAACTGCTCGAGTCGTCCCGGTAAGCTGGGAACGTGGACGCGCTCAAACGTTCTTTAAAAAAGAAAAAAGAAAAAACAATCAACTATGTGTGATTCGCATCAATATTAAGTAATAACATCCTACAGCGAAGGCAACTATTTTCTCGGGCTCGTTTCTGGCCGCCCTTTGTAATTCCTCGACACACATTGTCACTACAAATTCAATTAACCGCGATCGAGGCTAACAGGGGTCAATAACGTTTCGCGGCTTTTTTTGACCGATGAAGAAATTTCTCTTCGAAAGAATTCGCTCACTGTAGTGCGACACGCCTTTAATAAATTCAGCCCTTTGCCTTATCGCAAAAATAGAACAAGAATAATCCACGTGAGATAAACTCCCGTCGAAGATTTTTTTTTCGATGGGAAGATATGATGGTACTGTAACTGGGAGATTGTAGAATTGTCTTGAGTGACAGATGGCAGCATCTCTCTGCCGGATAAACCTTTGTCGTAGCATCGGTCGTTGATAATAATAGGATTTACTGAGATCGATTCTTTGCAATAATTTTTTCTTGACAGTCCACAACTTGGCTCGTGCATTTTTGCAATTCGAATTTAATTAATAATGAAACATTTAATTTGTAATAAAACATTTCATTTACAATGAAACATTTAATTTATAATTAAACGTTTAAATTATAACGAAACACTTCATTTATAATGAAAACTTTGATTTATGATGAAACATTTCATTTATGATGAAACATTTCATTTATGATTAAAAATTTCATCTATGATTAAAAATTTCATTTATGATGAAACATTTCATTTACAATGAAACAATCGATATGTAATTAAACATTTTTGAAAAAGCATAGAAAACTGACCTCCCTTGACGTGGTGCATCCCCTTGATCTGATTCAGCTGAGCCGCCGAGCAGAGTGGTGTGTCGACTTCGTACGTGTTATTGAAAAGCGTATAATTAACTTCGTACTCCCCGGTCTCTTTGCGAAAGGTTATAATGTGCTCGAACCTGTGACCCCATAGAATTTCCGAAGGGAGATAGGAGCTTCTTGCTTGAGTCGTCATGCCGGTCGATTCTATAACGCCTGCAGCCCTTATTAACACAAAAATTAATCATTAAAAAAACAAAAAAAAACAATTACGTACACTAAAAAAATTTTTTTAAATAGGTTCTCAAAATAGTTGAAAAAGTGACCTTCCAGCATAACGATTATTTCGAATCTCTCCCGAAGCATGTCGCTAGCCGAGAGATTAAAGAGCGGCGAGTGCTCGTCGATTTTGTGAACTATCGTTGTCGGCCAGATGAAAAATATCTTGTCCTCCTCACCGTCACCGCCGACTTTTAGTTCCGTTTGAAAAAATGGCAGCAATTCACCCTCCCGCGTTACCTAAAAAAAAATTTTTTAAATTAGCAATCATTCTTATCGAATAAATCGCAAATTTATTTACATTTACAATTAAATATTAAATCATTTTAAAAAGATGCTAATTTTTTTAATGACTCGTAGGTTTCGTATCTGCGCTTTTAGGTCCCAATTTTTTATTTTTTTTATTGCGCCGACAATTTTTTTTTTTTTTTTGAGTGTAAAAAGCATCGAGCCCCTGAAGCGTAGTCGCCAGTCTTGCGCGCAAGAAGAAACGGCCCGACGACACAGGCGACTGTGCAGGCTTCTCAGCGCCCATTTATCAAAATTCGCCCCGGGGGTTAAAAAAAAAAAAAAATTGCTGACCGGATTTTCGGGTATTTACGAACCTTCCGTTTGATCATCTGTGCTCTGACGTGGGCCTCGATGATGTGACTCTTTCTCATGTCCCCGACCCGAAACATGAGGCAAGGCTGGCCGTCCCTCTGGCAAATAACCGCGTTTCTCGAGAACAAGAGCGTCTGAGTTCTCTTCTTCGGCCTCGAGAGTTTCGCGAACACTATGCCGACCATGAAAGCTTGCAAAATCACACCGGTCATCGATTGTATACACATTACGAAAATGGCCTCCGGGCACTCCTCCGTCGTGTGCTTCGAGCCGTATCTGCGAAAATAGAAGGATTTTGTAGAGCGTGATTTTCCTTCGAATTCCCAACATTTTAGCCGTTATTTTAGTTATTTGTTTTCAAAAATTACGTCAAAGAGTTTCTAGAGCTTGATTTTTTTTTGAAGTCTCAAAATCTTAGCGCTCACCGGAAGTCCACTTATTTTTTTGTTTTTTTCAAACCTTTTTTTCTATTAAAACATTAAATCGAAGAGTTTATTTCTGGAGATTGAATTTCGTTTGAAGTCTTAAAATCACCGCTCACTGGAAGTACACTTTTTTTTTGCATTTCTTAAACGATTTTTTTCTTAAAAAAGTTAAATTAAAGAGATTGTTTCTGCATATTTGAATTTCATTGGAAGTCTCAAAATCTTAGCGGTGCAGTCATTTAATTTTCTTTTGCTTTCCATAAACGTTTTTTTTCTTTTAAAAAATTAGATCGTTCTATATAGGGTAAAAGTGGTGAATATGGCTCACCTCAATTAACACGTAAATCAATTATATATGGACCGGGCCATATTCCCCACTTTGACCCTAAACGAGTTTGTGGAGATTGAATTTCTTTTGAAAATAAAAAATTTTCACGGTCACCGGAAGCGCTGTTTTCTTTTCATTTCCTTTGCTATATTCTTTTAGCTTTTTTGTTTTTAAATCAAAATCGAAAAGAAGCTTACCCTATCGTGTGTTGAGTCTCGACGGAAAATAAAAAACAACTGGTAAATCCGTGAATGTCTTCGACGCACGGTGTGAATGTCGCGTTAGGATTGTCGAAATTTCGAGGATCCAGATCCCCGTGTGTGTAAACGATTAGCCACCAGACCATCGCGAAACCGAGCCAGGACAGTAGAAAGTTCATCGAGAACACCAGCAACGTCCAGCGCCACTGGGCATCTACGAGGGTTGTAAATATGTCCTAAAATTTTCAAATTTTGCAATTTTAGTGCAATCTCTTTTAATTTTCAAACTTCAAATTTCAAATCAAATTTCAAATTTTTTAATTTTCAAATTTTGCAATTTTAGTGCAATCTCTTATTTTTATTTTTTTGTCATAAAGTGCATCGTTGCGGTAGTTAAGAGTTTGACGGGATAACATACCTGAAGATATCTTCGACGTCTCTTCGCAACGTTGCCCTGAACGACGTTGCAGTCACCGTGCTTGAACACGACCCTCTTCCGGACTCTCCTCGAGCTGAATCTCGTCTGTCGATACCTGACGATCAGAACAATGAATAATTAAATAATGAACCATTTTAAAAAGCTGTTAAAAAAGGATATTAACAAAATTGAAAAACTGTTTTTGGCGGTGAATAATGTTCAACTCCGGCTCGGGGCAAAACTCATATCGGATTTGCGTTCTGTATGAGAAAATACGTGGAAATATGTGTCCCAGGACTTTTTTGTGACATTTTCATTTTTTATGAAAAATAAAATTATTGCAAGGGAAATTTGCATAACTTCTTTTTACTTTTTTCATGCTCCTATAATAGCCAAAAAAACGGTACTATCGCTTCTCTATCTATCCTATCCTATGTATTTTTCCCCGTAGAACACGGTAGGCACCCTCGTTTTTCCGTAACTCAATCGGCTTGCATAGATATCGAAGAATAAAAAAAATTGGTATATTTCTCAAAATTGGTCGGAAGAAAAAAAAATGATTGTCTCTCATAATTTCTACCATTCCTATCTATTTTTTCTCTCTGAGCACAAACCTGCCACCTAATTGGCTCCCAATTCAATAACCAATTTAAAAAGCCGCTTCAGAATCGAAAACCAAATAAAAGAAGAAAAAACCTCGAATAACGGTCTCTGGCAATTATTGATTATTTTCGCCTGTTAAAGCGATCGACGAATATCGGAAATTCGGAAAACTACGATTCAGGCTGGGACGTGCAACTAAATATTTTGTTGATACAACAAAAAAATTTGTTAGTTCGACAATTTGTTGGGTGAATTTACCAAAATATTTTTGAGTCATTAAAGTATTTTGTTCGATCAACTAAATATTTATTTGAACTTCCCTCCCCGAAACTCAGTTGATTCAACTGTACTTTTTTATCTGTGCTCTGAGCATGAATCTGCCACATATTCTGCTCTCGATATCCGATTTAAAAGATCGCTTCAGAAGCGAAAAAACAATTTTTATTTATTTTTAACAACGTTCTCTGGCTATTTTTTTTTTCGTCCGTTAAAGCGTTTGACGAATATCGGTAACTCCCACGCGTTCGATACCCATTTCCATGGTAATCGGTTCGAATAGCGTTCGCACAGAAGCCTCGGAGTTCTTTAGCGCTAAAGCTCGGTCTGAAACCAAAATAATTTTCGTCCCATTGCCAAGAGCGTTTTGATCAACGTGTAGACCACACGAGTTCGCCGGCAGTCTGACACGCATATACCCATTTCTCTATCGTACAATTTTGGCGGTCGTTCGAGCGACGAGGCCGTCGCGATTCACCCGAATATCGCGGATGGCGTCAAACGCGTCTCACGCCCCAGGGACGAATTTATTTTGCATAGAAGACTGATCGTGACAATCGACACGCACGAGTGCCACTACTCGGTATACAAAGCCCGGGGTGAATTGTGCTCCGTAACATTCCCGAGCCGGGAACTCTGGTGCGCAGATCGGGTGACCTAGGTCAGGGTCGCCCAAACTCTTCACTTTTCGAGAAAACGCAGAAAAAAAATAACATTTTTTTTTTCTTTTTTTTTTTAAGGAAGAAAATATGACGGAATTTCTTTCATGAATATATTGTGAATGCATAGGAGAAACTGTCATATGGAATGCTTTAAGGTCAAAGAGAATTGAGCGAGAATTGCGAGCGCTTTTCGATGGGATAAAAATCAGAAAAAAACGAGCATGTTGAAGGTGCTGAAAAGATTGATTTTGCATAATAATAATTCCAAAATTTTATTAACTTATGAATGAACAAAATTTGTTCAACAAATCCCTCGGTGACTCAACTTTCTGTTCATATAAAAACAATTTGTTAATATTGTTGAATACGTATGAATCTGTTCGGAATTTTGTGTAATTTTTAAAAATTACGTTTTTTATTAACTAAAAACGCAGTTTTCGATAATTACACGAAATTCTGAAAAAATTCATACGTATTCAGAAAAATTAACAAATAATTTTCATTAAAAAAAAAAGTTAGGTTGCCGGATGATCTGTTGGGAATTTTTTTTTCGTTAATTTGTTAATAACATTTTGGAATTGTTATTATGGAAAATCAATCTTTTCCGCACTTTTCATATGGTTGATTTTTTTCAGATTTTAATCCCATCGAAAAACGCAATTCCTCTCTCGATTCTCTCTGAACTCATGTGGGGTCAGACTGGCCGCAAGTAGTACTTTAAAGCCTAGACTGGATCGATCATCATTTGGATAAGAAATTATATGCATGGGGTGTTACTTATGAGCTTAAAAGCTTCTGCGGAGAACAATTAATGTATGTAAAGTAGTTCAAACTTAATTAGTCAATTATAAATGAAAATAAAATGAATGCATTTTTCTTTTAACTCAGTTTTAAAAAATCATTTTAAAAAAGTCATTTTTAGAAAATCATTTTAAAAAAGTCATTTTTAGAAAATCATTTTAAAAAAGTCATTCTTAAAACATGATTTTTAAACGATTATTTTTAAACAATTATTTTTAGAAAATCATTTTTAAGCGCCCCGAGGTATAACGGGAGGAGCGCGTATCAGCAATGAGCTGCGGAATAAATTTCGAGCTCTGGCTCTTTGGTGTAACATCTCGTACAAGGGTAATTCCTTCCTCGAGCATGGGGAGCGAGGGGGTAAAAAAACGACAACCTTTGAAATTTAAACTCGCAGAGGCAGCCGGGTGGAGGGCCGGAGGGGATGAAGATTATCCGACGAGGTAATTTAAATATTTAGATTGGTCTCGCGACTGTGAGACTTTCGTCGGCGGAACTTTCACTGGAGCGAGAGAGATAAAAATAGAAAGAAAAAAAAATTGAAAAGAAAAAATCCAAAAACCCGAACGGAGCTTCATTTTCACAAAGTTTGCAAAAAAAGCTATCTTATACACGGATCGCTCCTGCATAATTAACATCGTGATAATAGCGAACGAAAGTACGTCTGACGGTGTCCTGCCCGTATCCACTTAACGAACCGTGGCTTTCATGAGTCCGCTATTAAATCTTCCGGATTAAATTTTACATGACGCGAGCCGTCGTAACGGACGGGGATAAAATTTGACGTAAGGAATTAATGCGGGGATTTAATGTTATGCGAAAAATCATCCCGCTGACAAAGCCTGCGCTCGGTCGGTAACTAATCGGGGTCCCGCTTTTCTTCGTCACCGTCGATGCACCCAGAAAAATTATTTATTTGACGGGCAACCGCAAATAAATATTTGTTTGGGTTATATGAATATTTTAATTGATTTAAATAATTATTTATTTAAGCCAAATAAATATTTATTTAAACCAAATAAATATTTATTTAAATCAAATCAATATTTATTTGCTGAGAGCCCGGCAAATGAATTATTTTTCTGGGTGTTTCGGACAGGAGCGAATTAGGTTTTCGCGACGAATGTATGTAGTGCGAAAATCATGCAAAAACCTGATTCGCATTTGGCCGAAACATCGACAGTCTCGGAGAAAAAATTAAATTGGCGATTTGTAACCGACGCGGTATTTTACGCGGGAAATTCAAACTGATCGAAAAAAAGATAGGTTGAAAAATGTTAAATCGAATCGAAGTAGGTCGCGAGTCTATAACTGTGTCTCCGCGCGTATGTAGGAGGCTAGACGCAACGGGAACCACGAATACGAGGGACGCGAGAGAAGCGTTTTGAGTTTTTGGCAAATGCGGATGCTGCCGGAAAGAGACCCGATCTCACGACCACTCCCGGCCTTGAACGTCTGCTCGAAAGATCGCCGTACGCTGTTCCGCAATTTAATGTGAATAACTTCGGCTGAATATATATATATATATATATATAGACGGGCTAGACCACACTCCCGTTCTGACTTAGGAGTAATTATTTATCGTATTTTCAAAGCCCTGACCGTATTGCAAAGGAAAAAAAAAAAATTTCCGTAACTAATTTTACTTTCTTGTTTTTACAGACAAGAAACTATACATTTTTTATAGCTCAAAATTAAATTAATATAATTAAATTAAATTAAATTTTTAAAAATTATTTGCTATGCTTTTATGCATATGCTATGTTATTATTTGTTATTATTATTATTTTGTCATAACAAAATCGAAATAAACGCCGATTAAAATGTTATTGAAGCAACGGAATCGTTTATCTCGAAGTATAACGATGAGTTAACATGAACGAGTGACCGGATGTATTTTGCATTATTTATAGAAAAACCATCCGAAATTTAATGACTTCGGGGAAACTCGCTCGGTTGAGTACCCAAAAAAAACAAAAAACAAAGCCCGTTTATCATCAAGTTCCGAAATAGTGAGAAGCTTCGTCTTCTTGTTTTCCTTCCCAAAGTGTCGAAACGGCATCGTCGAGACTCAAAGAAAACGTCTTTACGGAGTCCTTGGAAGTGCGTTCGAGCTTCTCGTTCCGGTAACACGATTTCGCGGGATACGAGCGAAGCATAAATATCGTCTCGGGGAGCATCGGTACACAGTAAAAAAAGATTTGTATATTTTAAAAACTTTTTTTTTCCACAATTACCGATTTTACTGTTCATTTTACAAAAAAAAATATTCGTAAAATAATCAGCCATTTTTGTAAAATGTACAAGACCTTTTTGTAAAATTGACACGAAACGAATTGTGGACGTTTGGGCACAAGAAAAGTTGGTACCTACTTTGCTGTGTACCAGAGCTGGGCAAATGCACTGCGTACTTGAAGTACGTATTGACGTAAGGTAAACGTACCAATGACCGGGCTCGTCCCAGTGGCCGGACAAGGCGTCCGTGCAACAGAGATGGAAATACGATTGTTCATGCATGTCCAGGGACTTGGACTGCTCCCTTAAGGTACCACTAGCGCAATGACTGACGCCGCCTAAGTTTGAGAGGAATAAAAGAGAATTACCAACACTTCTCGATCGGATAAAAATCTGAAAAAAATCAAGCATATGGAAGATGCTGATAAGATTGTTCGTCCATAATAATGATCCCAAAATGTTACACGTTTCCGTTATGTTAAAATTTGTTTAAAATCGTAATTTTCAAGTATTAGATAAAATTCTAAAAAAATTCATACGTATTCAGAAAAATTAACAAATCATTTTCGTAA
>JAPYZD010004234.1:0-12000 GCA_030522725.1 Ichneumoninae sp. B BG-2022a
ATGCGGTCATTTGTGTGCAGTTGTTGATTGTCCAGTTGGCAATGTCATTTGTGTGCAGTTGTTGATTGTTCAGTTGGCAATGTGTTCACTCTCTTCGGCGGACCCTTGACTTGGTGTACAGCCTATTCGTGGTCATATGTTTGCGTGTCCACATTCACGGTGTAGTCTTCGTGTCGACTTTTCCTGTGTCCACCCGATATACTGCCGGGAATAAAATTCTACAAATGAACAATTTTTTTGTCTTCCTAGAGCACCGACAAAGACTTGCCAAAGATGAAATTTGACGTGCAGATGTCTTCAGGGTCATGAATAATCGGGAGCGCCACTTCAATCATTACTATTATTAAACGAGAGCCCTCGCCGTTGTCGCTGTAGTCGCCTGTGCCGAGGGTCGTCAAACGTCTTTTCGTGCATCGAGAAATAGAATCACAAATAGAGAGAAGCCTCGTCGTATCGGATTGGGCTTTTTTTTCTTAAGAATATCGAATTCCGCATAACGCCAGCCGAGAATTTAACGTCGAATTAGGTCGGATGCGCGGATTGATCACTCGAAAGGTTTGCGGTAATTTATCGACGGGCAATCCGTCTGAAGGGTTTGTTATTTTTTTGTTCGTTTTTGTAAATACGCGCAAGTCGTGTTTTATAAATTATGTACATACGCAAAAGAATCCAATCGATTCAGTCACTCCGAGGTTTCATAGACGTCGGTATCGGGCTTACCTGTAGCACCGCTCGTCGATGGCGAGTACACCGAGCCTACGTCGTCGTCCAAGTCGTCTTGGCTACTCATGCGTCCTGAAATTATCGGTTCGGTGGGTTTCAGACGGTGATGAAAAAAAATACGGAATTGGGGAATCGAAGAAACTGGGGGGGATTTTCGTGATTACCTCGAAGTGCAAGACTTCTGCCATTCGGAGCGCCTCTGTACAGTATCGTCTCCAGATAGCTCAAGCCGTTGTTGTTTATTATGTTGAAACCGCAAAGCAGCTCGATTTGCTTCCAACGATATACGCGCTCCTGGAGCTCCGCCGTTACCTCGTTCAACGAGGTTCTCGCCTCCACGATGCTCTTGTCGACCTCGTCGATCGATTTACCGTGAGTCGAGACGAACGCCCCGACGAGACTCGAACGCTTCTTTCGTAACTTCTCGCACTGTAGGAACAAACGATAAGTAGCGATTAGTGATTTCTCATGTATGATGCTTTCTCCACCAACTCGACCTCTTTCTTCGTGACAATCTCGGATCTGTTGTGTAATTGGAAAAATTGCAGTACTACTCGAAGGTAATCTATGTGCATTTTTTCAGATTTTTTTATTCATTTTTTTCGAAAATATATATATATATATATATATATTTGTATCAAATGAGTAGTCGATGCATCCTGTTTTGCCGTCTACATCGTCGACTCACAAATGTGGCAAATAGACTCGACTTGTCGTGTTTACTTGCTGGTACAGAAATGTCGTACAACATGCAGCTTGGAATAAGAGTTCTAAGATACGAATGAATAAATGTTTTGCTCTACTCGAAATTATATTCTTAGTCATATTGTGATCTGACAACAAAGTGCATGATAAAGATAAATAATATAAAATAATGAATTATAATGAATTTTTATAAATAATCATAAGATAAAATATTTAAAAAATTCTATATCATCGAGTTTCATGATGCCATTTTTTTGTGGGTTCCCAATACGTTGCCGAACATTCGGCAAAATTCAAAGAGGCATTACAGGTGTCGCATTGGACGAAATAAAAAATGTTGATTTTTTTGCCGAAAATATACCTTCTGAGCAAATAAAACTATAACACATATTGCAGTGAATAGTGTATGAGAAAACAAAACTCTTTCGTCGTGACATTTTTTTTCTCCGAGCTCGCTCGTCCAAGATAAACGTTACAAAGAAAAAAATCATTTCCGAAAAGCGTGAATTAAAAAATCTGAGAAAAATGCACACAGAGCACTCTCGAACAGTACTGTAATTTGGCAAATTACGGAACGGATCCGAGAGGGTCAAGAAAAAAGTGTCGGGTTGGTGGAGAATGCCTCGTCATTCAAAGCCGGATGCAAATTACTCACCGCCTCGCGAGCTTGCTGAAGCTGTTTCTCGGCCGATATCTTCTTCTTGGTGTAAGCCTTGTTCTCAATTTCGTGGGTCAACTGCATCCAATGTTGCAGGCCGACTGGTGGGGACCAGCAACGATCTTCGAGTTCACCCTCGGCTCGCTGCAGCTCCGTCTTCAACATCTGAATAACGCAACGATTGAAACAGGTTTAACTTGAGTTCAATAAAATTAAGTATATAATTGGGCAACGACAAATGACGATATATAATGGCCACCTCGATTTCCGCTTTGAGCTGAGTAACTTCGAGATCGGAGTACGAAGTTTGCAGCACCTGCAGACTCTCGTCTTGCAGGCGTTTCTCTAAATTTTGCTTCTCCGTAGCGACGCTCTCCTGCTCTAGTCTGGCGCGTTCGAGTTCTTTCTGGAAATTAAAAAAAAAATGATGTACTTCGAAATTTTCACATTGCTTCCCTGCGTAATATATTTTTGTGTATAAAGTTAAGAAACAAGTATTTTGCGTGATTAATTGGCATCTACGAGGAGACCATTTTGTCAGTAAAAGAAAATAATCGTGTTTAGATTTCTCGATCGTCAGCAATTCGTTTCGTCGATTAAATTTTTTAATCCATAACTCGAGTACTCGTTTCTCATAAAATAAAAATTAAAAATTCTGAAAAGTGAAACCGTCGGATTGCTCCGACAGTTTCAAGTTACAAATAAAAGTAAAGCTTCCTCTGTGATGAAGCAAAAAAATTGATGACTCCTCGATTAAACAGAGTTGCTCGAACTGCTGGCAACGACAAAAACGTTCTTCTCACTACGGGTTTACCTGCAAGTCTTGAAGGGCGAGTTCGGCCTTGTGCAAACCTTCCATGTCCTTGATCAACCTACGTAGATCTTTCTGGGAACTCTTCTTCTGCTGATAGACGTACCAGCAGCCGATCAAAGCCCCGAACAACAGTGTTATCAATATTAAGTCCTTGATGCTGTGTCCCGTATCTGATCAGAAATTTTGTCGAATGAGCCTTATTCGACCTTACAACATTATCCGGATTTATCCGACTCTGCCTGCTACATTTAAGAGATACCTTTCGGTGGCCCGAAGAGTACGACGTCCATGGCTTTGAGAGCAATTTTTTGCTTGTGTATCGGATCTTTTATACCGAGAACGTTGCTGAGGTAGTGCATGTTGTTCACGGCGAGCCTGCGATGTAACACAGTTGTGTAACTTTTCAGTATCAAATTATTCGATTGGCATATTGAATACTTTGATCAATTGGACCTGAATTTTTACCTGGGAAGCGTAGCGCCGGTCACTCGATGCTGTATAAAATTGGTAACGTATTGAGGAAGCTCGACGTTGGTCTTCAGCCATTCGGATGTTTGCTCGATCGTCCAATTGTGCACCTAAAAGTCGTAAATTGAGTACAAGTAAAATACGTACGGGTGATTTTCTTAATAAAATATACACTTTAAAAAATTATAAATATCGGTCTGGAAGTTTTTTTGCATAAAAACTTTCAGTCCAATAGATTAAATTTCATACCAATTTTGTTTACAGCGTATATCGTATGTCTATCGTTACTGTAACTGAACTGTTACTATATCTGGTTTACTATTTTATTCTACACGGCTATGATAAGTTAGAAATTATTACCTACAGTGCTGTATTTGCATTTTATTTACATTAACATTTTTTTTCACAATATATTTACGAACAAACCCTTTTAACATTGATGATTCACGGTAACTACTGAAAATGGCTGTAAAATATCCGGACATTCGTCGATAATAATTCCAACTATCAATCTCGCTACGAGTAAACCAATTGTCGAAGCTCCGAATTAATCGACATACGATTTTTTTTTACCAGATATTTAGCGGTAACGTTAAAAATGTTTGTACATCTCGACGCGAATTTACTTCATTTCAATTGGTCGATGGATTTACAGTGCGCGAATAAAAGCAAATTGGTGTTTCGCTTGGAACTTCGCTGCCTCACAAAGTAAGCTCAGTTTTTCCTCATTCGCTAGTTTTCCCGGAACGATCGAGAAAATTCCCTGGAATTTTTCCGATTTCCGTGAGCATTTTTTTCATTTCCCGAAAAATTCCAGTATTTCCAGGGTTTTCCCGGACTGGCGGCTGGCATTAATATTTAACGACGAAAAAAAAATGACTGAGCAAACATTATAATTATAGCTTCGTTACTTTGTACGAAGTTGAAGTTTTTATCTGCGATTATTGAAAAAAAATCTCATGACATCATCGATTACGTGAAAACGTTGAAAATGGATTTTCCCATAAATCAATGTATATTCAAATAAATCAAAAATTAAAAAATAACATTATACAAACAATACTGTATATTATATTATATATTAAAAACACTGAATTTTTTTTTTAATTTAACGTGCCAGACTAGAAGTTTTTATGCAAAAACTGGTACATTAAATTTAATGCACAATTGCGATGAAGAATTAATATACTTTTTCATTGAAATTAAAGTTAACCATTAAAAATACAGTGTTTCCAATGTTTTTAACACACCAAACATTAATTTTTCACCACAATTATACATGAAATTTAATATACCAGATTTTGCATAAAAACTTCCAGTCCGCTACATTAAATTTCGTACGTATTATTTTCGTGTATACATGATATATTAAAAATGATATTATGATATTATATGAAAGTTGCGATACAAAAGTGTGTATAGTACATAGCAAAAAAAGAGGTAAATAAACAAATTACCTCCGATCTCAACCAAGCCTCCCACAATTCCCTGACGCTGATGTGCATGTCGTCGTTGTGATGAAAAGCGCGTTGTCTTCTCTCGTAGCCGGCTTCGTACTGAAGTTCCTCCCTCAAGAACTGTAAACAAGTAGATGAGAGACGGAGACACAGTTTGAGAGGGTCTCGTCCGCATAGTCGCTAGGTAATCGAGCGCTCGGGCTCGCCCGTAGCCGAGTAGTTTTCTCATCTTACATCGTCCGATTCCGATAGGTCGATGTCGCCGTCGGCGTCGTCGTCCAGCTGGCTGTGCAGCGACTTGATGGCTTCCAAACCTAGACGATCGTGAGATGCCATTGTGATACATGCTAGGTCGTCGTTACAAGTTTCCACGCCTATAAAAATGAGCAACGAACAATCTAATTACTCGTACTAGAGAGCAGCATAGGAGCGGAGCATTCGAGCGGGTAAAAAAGGAGAAGGAGGGGACAGGGGGGAGGTTCAAAGTATTCCGCCAAGATTCGTACGCACATACGTCTTCCGTCTAAATTCGGCGTCAATTGCCATCGAGCGAAGCGGGGTCGAATGCCGAGATAGCGGAGGCGAATAAAATAAAATCGGTAAAAAAAATAGAAATAAAAAATATTTTGATATTAAAAATGAAAAATAAAAAAAAAAACTCACTGGACTGAGCGGCATCGTGAGCGACCGCCTGGGCCAGCCCGTCGGTGAAGCTCCCGGAGAATGCGGTCATCTTAGCGGACGGCGGAGCCTGGGTCGTCGTAGTCGTCGGGGCCGACGGGGACGTCGGGCCAGTACCGCCGAGCGGAGCCGAGCGGCCCTGAAAGCTCGCTCCGGAGTCGAGGGCTCCCCCGCTCGCGGACACCTCGGCGCAGCAACACCAGCACAACAGCCGAAGCCCGTAGAGTATGATCACGTCGGCATTCCGGACGAGCCCTCGCATCTTAGGTTAAGCCCTCCACAGTTTCGGACTGACACCTCGCTCGCTGCTCGCAGCGCGCCTACCAACAAACCCCAGGCCTACCCACCAGCGAGAGCTATCATCGGCGGCGGTGTGCCAGTGGCATCACAGGACAGCGACACAAATCGGTTCCTATTCGTTAAGCGGCCAGAGAACAGCAGGAGCAACGAGCACAGACTCGGCAACAACAACAGTGTGAACTTTATTTTTTTTCTCCCCCTCCCCCCCCTCCCCTCGCCGCCCGTCGGACGATTCGGGCAAAAGTGTCGTTCGCAATTGGCCGAGCGTATGGAACGGACAAAGTGGTCGTGGAGAGTTGTGTCGTGAGAGTGCGCTTTAGATAGCTTGCCTCGCCACCCTGCCGGAGGGCTCCTACGTTGCTGATATCAGAGGTGCTATCCGAGACGAGGATCCTTCCCGATCGCGCCGTCCCAACGTCCGCGTGTCCGATGCTCCTCCCTCCCGCTTCTCCGCCTCGATGCGCTCTCTTTTTTTTCCTCCCCGTCGGGAACTCTTTTCGTTAAAACCCTCCGCGATGACGAGAAAAATATCGATGCAACCCCGAAGACTC
Organism: Ichneumoninae sp. B BG-2022a; assembly: GCA_030522725.1. Lineage (NCBI taxonomy): Eukaryota > Metazoa > Arthropoda > Insecta > Hymenoptera > Ichneumonidae > Ichneumoninae sp. B BG-2022a. The sequence goes on from JAPYZD010004234.1 coordinate 6,358, forward strand.
TCCGCTTCGCCCCCCGGATTATTCTCCGCTAAATACTTTTGTTCTTTATTATTAGCTTTGTACCCGCGATTCGAGACGATTCAACCATGTTTTATATCATTCCGCGTACTAGGCCCGCGCGCTGAGTGTGCGAGACGACGATAGCCAATTATAAGAGCGCGAGCCACATGACCAACGTCGTCCCTCGGGCTAATAGCTGATAGTATAGCTAATACCCAGTATTGTGTGTCTATTGTCGTTCGACTGCGTTTTTGCAACGTTTCCTCCGTCGTCCGACTGTGAAGCTGAGAACCTCCTACTCTTTCTCACTTGGTTTATCTTCACCCTCCCCTCCCCCCCCCCCTCTCTTCCCATCCGCCTTCTTCTCGATCGCCAACTTATGTAGGATTTCTCCATTAATCAACAAGTTCCACTGCTGCGCGGTATTGTCGCATATGCACCAGCTCGTGTATGTGCGTATGCACGCGCGCGCGCGCCTGCGTGTGCTTTTATTTCCTCATTATGTAGATCCTCATTATGTATTAGGCAGTTGATCGGCTGCGCGCTTCGTTTTTTTTCGTTATTTTTGCATTGTAGATTTTCTTGCTTTCTTAAGTTTATACTTTCTTGGCTACTGTAGTTAAATTTTTTGGTTATATAGTTTGGTTACACTATAGGTTAATTGTTTTGGTTATACAGTTTAATCTTAAGTTTATTTGTTATCTTCTCGTTATGTAGGATCTTTTGTCGGGATTTCTGGTTGTCACCAGTCGTTGTATAATCTTTCGGGCACGGTGTCCTTAGGGGGTTCCCCAGGACACGAACAAAACACTGTTCTATTCCATGTTTCCTCATAGTGGAAACTTTGTTTACATGAACATAAAAAATCGAGATTTTAAGGAAAACCTGTTCAGAAGGTTCCAAACAGAAAAATCCAAACATAGAAAAAAAGTCTCGGTGTGCGCGTATGTGCGCGCGCACATGTGTGTGTGTGTTCCGTGTATGGCGAGGGAACCAAAATTTGCTCAAATACTATTATAGGTCCGCTATCAAGGCCGCCGAGTTGATGCGCCCGCTGCTAGGTAGCGGTGGTGTTTCCGTCAGAGTTGATGTCGAAGCTTTTTTTTACCGTCAGTGACAGCGAGCGTGAGGCCGAACGCGGACTCGCGTCGACGGGAACAAATTCAGTGAAAATTATTCTCCGCTGTGACCGGACGCAGTCTCGTGCAACAAAACTCGGCGGTAGTCGTTAAACTTCATACTGCATACGTATGAGTACATGTATATTTACTACAGGTAATCGAAGGACTCTGCGAAAATGTCGGAAAACGTCGGCGACCCGTACGACATAAACGGGCCGAATTTCAATGCCGACATGTACTGGTGGAAAATAGCTAAGGTAATGGAGCGAACGGTGCGGCACGAAAAATCAGTTTGATGGAAATTAATGTTTTCGTTTTTTTCATCAGGAATGTCGCCTTCGAGAGATAATGGACAATATGGACGAGATTGTCGCGACCAAGGCGGTCCTGGAGTCGGATCTGCAGACGCTGGTTTATGAGAATTACAACAAATTTATATCAGCGACCGATACGATAAGGAAGGTCGGTTTGTTTTTAATGGACTGGGTTTTTCTTTTTTTTTTTTCTTTTTTTTTTTTTTTTTTACTGATTTTTGGTGGATGTGGGAATAAACTTTTTTTTTTCTTTTTTGCAGATGAAAAGCGACTTCAGGACGATGGAGGATACTCTGGACTCGCTGGAGACTAATATGGACAGTATAACAACTTTTTCGGAACAGATATCGTCTACGCTGCACAGAACTAGGCAACAAATTTCACGCTTGTCCTCAGTTCACGCTCTGCTGAAGAGGCTCGAGTTTCTCTTCAAGCTGCCCAACAATCTCAAGATTCTTATAAGCCAGGGTAATTACAGCCAGGTAAATTGAGCGTTGCAATTGTCGCGGATGTTTTTGTGTGGCTAGTAGGAAAATTCCGTTCGGTTTGATATTCTTATTTTTTTATCGTTGATTGTTTCAAGGTACAATGGTTGTTACGAAATCTTTTTCTATTTTTCCGATTTTTTTATACAATGTTTTTTTTTTTTTTACAATCATGAATTACCGCGGTCGGTAACAAATTCACTCTCATTTTTTCCGAGACTCTTTTTCTGTCTGACGACAGCAAAGTAGGTTTTTGTGCGTTCGTCTATTACTCGTCGAAAATGATCAACTATTTCGATCTGAATACAGAAAGCGATTTGTTACCGACCGGGTCCGGTCCGGCGGGAGCAAGCGGTTTCCCCATCGTTTTAACAGTATGTGAAATACCGCTGTCGGTAATGAAGGCATTTTTTAAAAATCTACACGGACCATTTACGGTCAGGCGCAAATTATTATATGAATCTCGATCGATATCCGTTTCGTAGCAGAATTTCATTTTGTTTCTGGAAATTGTTAATACCCGTGATAAAAAAAACTAATTACAGTTTTTGTTCCCGACCGAGCGCCGACAGGCCGGGAGGAGGAGTTTTCACATCACCTTAAGGGATTTAATCAAATTGATATTTGACTCTGCGTGTTACTTCGTCCTATTCAAAGTCTGTGGTTTTTTTTTTTGTAATTAAATTTATTCTTACGGATTACTCCATTTGCGATATTATATTATATATAATGAAACGAAAAACACGAGCTATACATAACACGGTACTAAATATTAATTATTTAAAGATGCAAAGATTTGAAGATTTCTCAGTTTCTATTTGCATTTATGGGAATAAACGGTTTGGAAAAATTCCATCCGGCCGATTAGCGGGCGAAACGAGCTCTTTAAACCCATGACAATTTCTTGTTTTCCAACAGGCTGTTCGGGACTACATCCACGCCCAGCGGGTTCTTCAGAAGTACGGAAACATGCCCTCGTTCAGCGGCATACAGACCGACTGCGAGGAGATCGTGGAGGAACTTAAATCGAAGCTGAGGCTGGAATTTCACAAGCGCGACGCCACAACGAAATCGTTGGCCGAGAGCGTCGATCTGCTGCTCCGTTTGAGAGAACCGACCGATTCGTTGTGCGCCGAGTTCTTGAGCTACGCGGACAATCGTCTGTCCGATCAATTGGAGGTGCTCAAGGACATGTGCGAGAACGATCTTCTCGAATTCATGGACGTCGCCAGTTCCGGATTTCTTGGAGATCTCTGCCTCGTCGTCGCGTCCTACAGGGATATGTTCGTCAATCGCGTACCGCTCGACAAAAACGAATTCAGCGACGACTTCGATACGAAAGCGGTCGCGCGTCTCGATTCGTTCGTACTCGGCAACATGAACAAATACTTCGAGCTTGTTAAAAGCAGAGTCGACGATGTTGCCGACACGGCGATACTTGTACGAGGACTGGACAGATTTTACAGGCGGCTCCAAGCTATGAACATGCTCTGCACCGAACGAGACTTTGCCAGGTAAGGTGGAACGGCCCAGTTACTGACGACCTAAGCTCCGGATGGCATTGAAAATTAAAGAACCCACATAGCACGGAAATGCTTTTGAAAGGTTTCAATAATGTATATATTTTCTTATATCGAAAATATTTAATCAATATTTAAAGAATATTTTGAAGTTTTTTTCTTTCGCTCATACATTTTACATCCGAATGTCGATGATTTTACAACATTTGGTCCCGTTGCTTATTCAATCACATGATGTAGGATACAAAGAGTGTACAAAAAAATGTAAGCATGCCGGATATAAATAGAATTTTGTATCGTAGATAGTATGATTAAGGTAGCTCCAGCGAGTGGTGTTCATTTCGCCTAAATTCGAGAAATTCGGTCAAGAATTGCAAACACTTCCCGATGTCATAAAAATCTGAAAAAATTCATACTTATTATAGGCACTGAAAAGACTAATTTTGCATAAAATAAGTTCAAAATGTTATTAACAAATTGTTGAAAAAAAAATTGTTCATAAAAATATGCGGTAACTCAACTTTTTTTTTTAATGAAAATGTTTCGTTCATTTTTCGGAATACCTATGAATTTTTAATTAATTAATTTTTTTTCGATACAATTTTTTTAAAAGTAAAAATCCTTTTTTAACAAAAATGTAAATTGAATAAGAAAAAGATTCTGTTTGGCGCACAACTCTTTTTTCACGTTTGGTCTCGGAAGGAATATAATTATGCGTATAACGGATTTCAGGACGGCGACAAAGCTGGTCATAAACGCTGGAAAGAAGCAGTGCCGCAATCACTTGAATTCGTTGAAGCAACATCTAAACGAGACACTGGCCAAGGTGCGGCAAACTCTGGCGACGAAGGTGAGCCATCAGGAGGGTGACGGCGGTCTGGCCGAGCTCGAGGCCCTCCTCGTTATGCCGACGATCGAGAAAGTCAAGGGAGTCTTGCAGGACTTACTGGTGGGTAAACGGTTGCGCAACTGTGCGCGACGATTGAACTCCGGGCCGATGAATAACTGACGACAAATGTTTTTCAGGTGTTCCTCCAAGCCGATTTGTCCTTCAGTCTGAAGCCACAATTTCTCCAGAGCTTCAGCGTTACCCAAGTACGCGAGGGTTTGGTCGTTGGTTTTTTGGATCACCTCATCGAGACGGCGAGCGGATTTTGCACTGGTTCGGATCTCCCGAAATTTCCGCCGACCTTGCTGCTGTTGCTCAGCAAGATGTGCGTGGAATTCAAAGAGAGCGGCGTTCGTTATCTGGTGAGCATCGAGAGTCGCGCACTCGATCATGGTGGCCGCGATCAGGGAAAACCGGGAAAACCGGGAAAAGTCAGGGAAACAAAAACTTGGTCAGGGAAAAAGTAAATTGTCGCCAAACCTTCCATAAGTAAATTTTAATTTAATTTATTTCACAAATTTCTCCTTTCTTTTATCGATTTAGATTAAGCCCAATACAGAGCTCAGCATACAAAATCTTTAAATATCTGAATAAAAATAGTAAATATGGGAGATATAAAAATATTAAACATAAAATATAAAATAACATTTGATTCTAGACTACATAACAAACTAAACATACATTAACAGCCTATGGTTATCACGAGACTAGTCCTCCCTACGCTACTCTTCTCTCTTTACCATAATCCGGTTTATTCATATTTAAGCACTCCGGAATATGTCGCCCTTTTAAGGAGAGAGTCTCGCTATGCGCTGACTTCGCATAAGTTCGACAACAATAAGAGAAAATTGCAAGTACTTCTTGATGGTGTAAAAATCTAAAAAAAATCATGTATACTAAAGGTACTGTTAATTTTGCACAATAATAATTGCAAAATGTTATTAACAAATTCATCAAAAAATTAATTGATTAACGAATTACCCGGTAACAAAATTTTTTTTTTATGAAAATGATTCGTTTATTTTTCTGAATACGTATGAATTTTTTCCGATTTTTAAGTAATCATTGATTTTTGTTCTATAAAAAAAAAATCAATCATTACTTAAAAAACTGAACAAATTCATACGTATACAGAAAAATAAACGAATCATTTTCATAAAAAAAAAGTTTTGTTGCCGGGTAATTTGTTAACCAAATAATTTTTTGATGAATTTATTAATAACATTTTGCAATTATTATTATGCAAAATTAATCTTCTCAGTACCTTTAGTATACATGATTGTTTTCAGATTTTTACACCATCAAGAAGTACTT